>JAOTRQ010048758.1:0-15786 GCA_028565875.1 Hoplisoma paleatum
GGCATTAAAGGTAAAACTTCACAAATATGTATCCCGGTCTAAATGGTATTTTTAGTCGACTATTAGTTGATTAGTTGGAGTAAATGACGACCACTGGTCGACCAACAAAATCCTTGGTTGTGGACAGCCCTACTTAAGACTTTATGGTAAGACTGAATTGTTGACTATCAGATTTACATTTGACATTTAGCATTTAGCAGAATTTATTTAAAGCGATATACAATCACATTTACAATCAGAAACAAAAGCAATGCACACATTTATTCAATATGATCTTATCTTTAAGCTTTTCCATATTGTTCACGTTTGTTTGCTTACATTTTTGACTTAAGATTCATGACTTAACAAGTTTAATTTTAATAGATTATCATGGACAATTGTATCTCTAATTCACCTAATTTGTATGTCACTGGACTGTATAAAAAAACCCACACAAACATGGACCCATTTGAGGATGTGAGACGAAGGTGCTTATTAATGAAAATGTTTAAATAACTTTTAGTGAGTCACAGTTTTCAGTTAATGACAGTTCGGTATTGAGATGCCATCATGTATCCAGTATCTTTGACTAGTGTTGTCTATATTACAGCTATCGTACAGAGTATTGGATTGGTACTGTTCCATTATTAATGGAGTTAAAAGCGTATAGACTTAATTAGTATTTTGCATTAGTCAGTATTTAATTCCTTCTTACTGTTGGCAGCGGCACAAATTGACTTTTGTTGCTGTGAGGTATATTTTTTCTTTAACAGCATCTTGGCATAGAAATTAAATAAAAGTTCTTTTAAAAATGTATATATTTCAAGGACAGAAAGACTATTTAAAGAGAGATGTAATTATATTAATGAGCAGTACATAAGGCATATGTGAAATGGGCTTAATGGCAGTGTGCCCAATCACAAAAAGTTATAATTACACTTATAGCAGGTTATTAATTGACAAAAGATCCAATATAATAGTTGATAAGTGCAATCAAAATGCTTCCATTCTCATTGTAAGTTACATTAGGGAAATCTAATCAATGTCACACCATCATCCACATTCCACTATTACAAGCAATTCCAGTCTGAGTTTGTTTTACCCCTTGAATTGAATTATAGACTTTTTGTTTTTTAATGTCTCCTGATTTCCTAAATTTGAAATAGCTTAATTTAAAATTAATTTTACGAGATTTTGGTTGTTTTTGTTTTTAACCTTTTAATTGTAACTCTAAAATGAGTCGTTATGAGGTTCTAGAGCTCGAGAATCTTTAAAGGAAAAGTTTTAATACTTTTAAAGGTTTATTTTTTTATGTGATCCACTTTGAATTACCGCTGTGCATGAAAGATGGTATATTAATAAACTTGCCTTGCTTTGCCTTTACATTTGGTTCTATCTAACTACTTATAACTCACATTAGTTTACATTAGTATAATTTTGGAATAGATAAATCCCAAGTGCACTTTATAGTGAACATGGTGCATTTTTTGACGTTTAACGTTTGATTAAATCTTATTGACATTATGTAATAACTACCCTGAACAAATGAGGAAATGTAGGAAATTGTATAAGGATATAATGTTCTTAGATATGCAGTTGGATGTTCACAAGTTAATAATTGATCTCTGGATAAACTACCTGGACGTTACAGAAAGAGGAAACGATCACCTGCTGGCACAAGCTTCCTAAAGAAGCAGGTGGTCAAAAACCTTTGAGTGACTGCCAAAGACCGACAGCAAGATTTGTTGGCAACAGGCAGTGATGTTTCAGTTTACACAGTAAGGCACTGAAGGTCTTGTATTTATTCTGTTCTGTGGAGCGATGAAATAAAACTGGAACTTTTTAAGCCCAGGGATCTTTCTCTGGAGGAGAAGGAATAAAGCATAGATTGAAAAGAACACCCTGCCTACAGTAAAGCATGCTGCTGACTCTCTGGTGATCCGGGGCTGCTTTGCCTTTGCTGCCACTAAAAACCTGTGTGTATAAGACAAGATAGATTCAATGAAGTATCACAAAATCTTAGAATAAAATGCTGTGGCCCGTATGATGAACTGTGGCTTTTGTGGATCTTACTGCTGTCAGTGGACTGGATGCCATTGCCCAAGAGGCATGGGCTAAAATTTCTTTCAATTTATTTGTATGTATTTGCTTTTTGCATTCGTCTTACGCATTTTATGCACTGAGACCTTTTTGCTAATTTTATTTGAATTTTTCACATAACCTTTAAAATGCTCCATAAAGATATATGTTTATAAATATATGGCGTGTGAACAGGGGCACTTTTCGAAATTATAGCTCTGCTTAAGAAGCTATGTGTTTGGCTCTTTGCCTGAAAACTTGTCGATAGATTTAATAATAATAGATACTATAGCTTTTGCCAAATTGGCATTTACTGAAGAAAATTTATTGCACTTTAAGAATAATGTACTCCTGGATACTTCACAGAGTGGAGTTTGCATGTTCTCTTTATGTCTAATGGGTTGACTCCAGGTGCTCTGGTTTTCTTCCGCAAATATTCAAGTAAGGTCATTTGAAGAAACAAAATTTTCCATGATTGTGTTGTATCTTACCTCGGGAACTGAATAACTACTGTGTGATAGTCATGAATGTAAACAAATAAGAATCTTAAACTATTAACAAACAAACCTTTATTAGCCACAGGACGGCATGGTGGCTAAGTATGGTATATAGTACTGTCACTTCATAGAAAGAATGTTCTGGGTTTTATCCCCAGATCCTTGAGAGATCCAGAAGTGCTCATGACTGTGTTTTATTTAACATTATGAAACCTGTGTCATTAGTAACTACCATTTCTGTCTTACATGTAACCAAAATGTAAAATATCATGCTAAACATCTGACTAAACCAACAAACATCATCTGAATGTACTGGACAGATGGACTTTTTATCCCACTAAGTTGTGAAAAAGCACATGAATTCAGTTAAATATCATGACCTAAGATTATTTTCTAAAACTTGTGTCTTTATTAATACTTCACAAAGTATTCATTAAAACACCACTGAAGACGTACATCATTTAGTAGTTTTCGGGTTTCAGAACTAACATGATTTTTCAATGGGAAAATTGGATGGGATTAATTGAAATAATTTCTGTGTATGTAATAAAAAAAAAAATTCAGAAGCCTATAAGTTTTACGTGTACTTTCTTCTCCTGAACATCACTGGATCTGCTAAATTACATGTACGTTACATGTTTAGGAGTCATAATGACAATATGAGCTAATGCTACCTGCGCAACTGTTTTAATGATCTACACTGATCTAGTAGTTACACAGGCTTTAGCGGTTGTATTACTTAGCGGTTTATCAGTTAAACTAGCTAACACAACTAAGATGCCCTAGAACAAGTGCGTGGACAGCTTGAATGTGATTAATGACATTGTTTTATATGCAGATTTTAAACAAACAGGATTAACAATCATGCACACGTTCGCACTGAAAACCACTGATCAGAGCTGCTGTTACAAGAAAAGATACACACGGCGATGTGGTGAGCTGCCGTGAGCGCACCATAATGCATGCACAGCTGAAAGCTATTTGCCATGATTAGCAGGTCTTCAGATAAAAGACCAGCCTACAGCACGATTTGTAAGCACTCCCATTCCTCAGAGTCTGACTCTAGGATGGCACACGAACCTATTCCTTACAGGATTCAGGCATTTTCTGGTTATAAAATGTACACTGAACAAAACCGATAAGGTTTTAAACGTATTCATTTACTACAGAATGTGATGGAGATGATTATTTTAAAACCCCATTAATTTTTCGACGACATGTCTTTAATGGCCTTTAAACTCCCAACTTATGGGGCTTTCAAAAATTCAACTTAGTTATAACTTAAGAATTATTTTAATGTCATTAGCAAAGAAATAGTTTGGTTAAGGTTTCAGTTGCTACTTTCAAGTCATCTCATCAAACGACAGTGGGACAGTGTAGCCTAGTGGGGGACAGTGTAGCCTAGTGGGTAGAGCATTGGGCTGGGAACCCAAAGGTTGGGGGTTCAAATCCAGGCTCTGCTACACTCCGCTACACTGTTGGGTCCTTGAACGAGACCCTTAACCCTGTCTGCTCCAGGGGCGCTGTACATTGGCGACCCTGCGACCCTGTGCTCTGACCCCAACTTCCAGACAAGTTGAGATATGCGAAGAGAAACATTTTATTGTACTGTATATGTGTAATGACAAATAAAATTGAATTTGATTTTGATTTTGAATTTGAAAGTGTTCTTACCATTAAAGCACCTTTTTAAGTTTGTAGGTTCGTTATGAAAACCATTTTAATTATTTATGTCCAAGTTTCCCATTGAAGAATCTTAGCTCCGGAACACACAATATAATGATACACGACTTACAAAGTGCCTATGATAATGTAAGTTGCTTCTCACTGTTTGGTATTTGAATGATTCTTATGTTAGCTTGTTTTTCACCTGCTTTGCAGTCGATTTTATCCCGGAGAAAAGTCTCTAGATTCTCTAGAAATCATTCAAGCTATTTAATTTACAGTTTGCATTGTGTTTATGCCTCAATTCCCACTGTAGGCTTATGGAGCTGGAAGAAAGGAATTGTGGGACACGAGTTGCTAAGCAACCTCAGCTAGCCCCAGTTTTCCGGTGCTTAACCCTGTCCTCTCCAAGGATGCAAGACAGCTTTTCACTTTAGCTAATACAATAGGTATAAATAAATTTCTTTCTCAGACGCCATGCAGCGATTCTAAATAAAATCTCTGGTGCTTCTTCGTGAGTCTGATTTACTGTGCGGTTCAGTTAAACTGCCATTTTATTGACCACCTTCATGTCCATCTCATTTGATCCTTACTTGCTACTAGGGTGGTTCTGTATTCTGAATTATGTCTATGCTGACTGTGCAGTAAATAATATAATGAAATTAGGATTTACTTTTTCACCATTGCACTTTTACACACTTAAGAATTATTCATTCACGTTGAACCCAATCTGTGCACTGAAACACACATTGACACACATTAGTGGACACACACTAGGGACCAGATGTGTCAAGTAACAGTACAAATACTTCATTACATTACTTAAGTAGAAATTTTGGTTATCTATACTTTACTGGAGTATTTATTTTTCAGCCGACTTTTTCTACTCCTTACATTTTCACGCAATTATCTGTATCTGTACTCCTTACATATTAAAAATTTGCTTTGTTACCACCTGTAGTCATCTTTCAAAAGTGAATTTGATGGTGGTTGGATGAGAAGTATAAACATTTATCACTCTGATGTCCTGATTTATTAGCGATTCATCTCAGCTGCACATCACGTGACACATAGCGACGACATACTGCATGTAGCTTAACAAGAAGATGTCCGTGGCAGAGACTTAGGAGAACTCAAGGGAAATAACCCAACTAAACACGGGGTTGGTAGTCAGGATGACCAGACAACCCTTTTACATCCCTGGTCGTTACCTTGAAGTAATTTTTGAAATAGTTGGATGCAAAAACAAATGCGCTGCAAGTTCTGCGCACCCAAGTATAGGCAACTACTCATCATCTCCATGAAGCACATTCTTCCTCAGTAGTAAACATATATGGTCTGTCTCCTTTAATAGATTTGGTATTACTAAAATATATTAATGTTTAATGGGCATATACTGTATGCAATTGAAGCAGGTAGCCCAATGCGTCCCAAAATGTTTCAACATTAACATTTTTAGATTACATTATAATCATTAAGGCTTTTAGAAAAAAAATATTTTTGGTGAGGTGGGGTAGTGCACGTTAGGTCTCTATGGTGCAGCTTTAGCTAAAATGCTTAAGTTAATACTTCAACTTTTATAAAAGTATTTTCATACCCTAGTAATTATACTTCTACCTGAGTAAAGAATGTGAATACTTCTGATACCTTTGCTAGGGACTGCAGTGAGCACATGTTTCCGACACCACTGGCAGCCCTGGCTTCTGTGCCCAGGGAAAAGATAAGGGTTTTGTGTTTTGCTCAAGGTCACTTCTTTCATGTCTTGTTGACTTTTGGAATCTAACCAGCAACCTTCTGATCACAAGCCCAGTTCTCTGACCACCAAGCCAAGGCTGCCACGTGTACATTAATTGTAACACTGTAAAATGGGCCTGTTGGAAGGTTGTCTTCTACAATCCTCAGTGGAGAGGATTCTAATAACACATTAACAACTCATTAGTCAGGTTACTACTTCGCAGACTTAGACATTGATTACATTAGTTTCTGCTATCAGATCTAATTCGATGTCTACTAACTGGTGTCTCCCTCTGTGTACCAATAAATCAATGATAATTAGAGGTATAATGATTCATGAATCTATATGAATCATTTCACTTGGGTGATTCTTTTTAGCAGTTGATTCTTTCAACATGAATATTTGTATTAAACACCAGGGGGCTCTGGCACTATATATATTCAAAAAACACATAACTAGTATTTTTGTAACCAGCCAAGCTGCAATTGGTGTAGAAAAGGGATTCAAGGGAATACACACATGAAACGAACCGTGGTGCATCCGGAAACTGCATCCTCGAATTTTTTCTGGATAACCAGCTGCAGAAAAGGGCAAATATCAGAGATGGAAAGTACTACAATGTTGTACTCAAGTAAAAGTACTATTACTTTGAATATTTTGACTTTATGAGTAAAGGTACTAGTCTAAAAATCGACTCTAGTTCAAAAGTAGCTTGTTTAAAATGTACTAACAGTAAACAGAAGGGGGAATTTAATGCAATAATTATGTAAAATTATTGTAATTGTATAATTACCATTGTATAATATTTCATTTTTAAATTAATTTTGACTAATTCATTGCCATATGGCAACCTTATTCACTGACGCGTTTCGAAAATGTATTTTTAATGTGTGTTTTTTTACTCACTAACAGATGTGATTTAAAATGTAGCTAATTGCAATTTTTTGTGCAAAATATACTTAAGATGGCTAAGTCTACTTTAGTAAGTTTAAGAATAAATTACTCAACAGTAAAGAAAGTAAATGGTAATTACTTAACACCTCTGAAAAGGAAACACAAATACAACAAGGTGAGAGCTAGGTGTTGGGATTAAATACACTTCATCCGACTTCTCAAAAATTGTAGCACTTTACAAAAATGGCCTTTTATTTTATTGGTCACACATGATGAAGATTTAATGTTCTGTGAGAAGCCTCAGTGGACTTAGAGCTGATGTCTTTTCATTTTATTACAATCTACAATTAAATCAAAAGTGTCACGCACATACATCAGGTCTCCTTAGAGAACTGGGATGGATGATGGCTGTTTGAATTGATGAGTGGATAAATGAATCGCCAGACTAGATATTTGGCTGCATTGATGGATGGCTGTGATTAAAGGTTTTGAAGATTCAAAGTGAGCGGGCTTTATTTAGTAAGCAACATATAAGAAATCTTTTTTTATTTTATGTATTCTGGATTTTTTATTAAACCTTGAATGTTAACTTTGATTTTCAAATGATTTCTGGCAGTTACATATTATCAGAAGTGGAAACTGAATCTATTCTAGTCTGGTTCTGCTTTTCAGTCATTTGCTGAATATAATTACATCAGAAACGCTTTCACGTCTTTCCCAAAGGGAAATACAGATGCCACTTTGCTGCTAATGTTACGTTGATAAATTAAATATCTTCATTTCTCAGAATACAGAATAAAACAGGGCACATACTCACTTTCTTGTCTGTCTGTGTGTGTAAAAGATGAGAGCGATCTCAGAATGAATAGTGTGGATCACATACCTCAGACACTGGCCAGCCACAGTCTACTCCCATTGGGGACACGGGGCAGCAGGCAGCATGGCGCCGACATGTTGAAACCAGACCCTCGTGACTATTTCTTTAAAAGTAAGTCTGTCCCTGGTTTTACAATGTATGGTAAGTGTTTAATCCAAATAAGCAGTGCTGATTTAATATATAATAGATTAAGTATTATTAGAGAATAAAACTTTTCTATTCCAGTTATAATTTGCTGTGTATATATGTGTTTTCTTCGTGTACATATACATATACATACATATATGTATGTGTATATGTATGAACGAATTGTTCTGTATTTCTATTCCATTTAGCCCCGATGATTGACCCCTCTCGGCTGGAGAATGTGCTGCCCTCTTGTCTGTATTCTCCCACATATGTCGTTAAAGACTTTCCCATCGCCCGCTATCAGGGTCTGCAGTTTGTAAGTTTCTCATTAACATTAGTTTATGTCTGGTTAGTAGATCATTCAACCCAGGATAATGTACTATTAACTTTTACAGTACACCTGTGAACTTTTACAGTTTTACAATACAGCTATTTACAATTCTCAGTTCTACTGTAAAAGTTCACAGTTGTACTGTAAAAGTTCTAATTTAAACTGTAAAGCTTCACAAGTTCTAAAGTAAAGGTTCTCAGGTCTACAGCAAACGTTCATAGTTACACAGTAAAAGTTCACAGTTCTATAGTAAAAGTTTTATTTGAAACAGTAAAAGTTCTCAGTTCAACAGTAAACGTTCTCAGTTCTACTATGAAAGTTGTCAGGCGTTTAAGCACACAAACTACGATTTAATTCGTTATATTCCTGACTGGTATTAAGCAGTGCTGCCCTCATTTGGCCACCACTTAGTAGTGCAGGATATGCAACAATGTAGTAAATCAGTCAACCACTTTACCTCGTGTTTGTGAGAGCCCCACTCATTAACCACAAAGAATTATACACCAATCCAAATTCACTATTTGTTTGTCTATATTATATTTATTTTTCTGTTTTTATAAAATACTCAATTACACACCGACCAGAGGCAATGTCCCAGAACTTTGTGGAAGTTATTAGTCACTTTTCCTCCATCAGGATTATGGTGACTAAAACACCTACTCAGACAGCAAGGCTGATAGACACACTAAACACAAAGTATAAGATAGATAAAATATATATAGTATAAAGGAATATAAAAGTATAAGGAAATGTCAGTAATCACATGAAAGGATGTGTTTAAGTTTAGATTGAAATAATAATATAAGATTATTACTAGATTTTGTTACACACACACACACACACACACACACACACACACACACACACACCAAAAATAACCATATTTGTCTCTCAAATTCATCTTAATCATATAAAAATAGGGAGAATATGTAATCTACATAGAGAACAATTTGGACTGCTTTATCTGTGAATCAAACCCAGAACCTTCCTGCTACTGCCTCTATTTGCATTAACATTATATAGTTTGTTTTTAATGGATATTAATGCACATGTAATGTTATGAAAATTGAAAGTAAGAACTTACTAGTAAGAACTGAGAAGCTCGGTTGCATAGTCAGCATTCAGCATCGGAATAAAAAAGTTAACTTTACCCTATTTAACATCATGTTATCATTTGAAAAGTTTGAACCTACATGTATGTCAGAGTTTTATGTAATTTACACTGTGGCAGGGATGCTACAGTGGCTAACATTGTAACCTCACAACAAGTGGTCCAGGTGCAGCAGACCAGACTAAAATTCTAACGGAGGAATCCAGAGGGCATTATTTCTGGATAATTAAAGCAATCTGGGTGCAGCTGACTATATGAGGGTCGTAGAAACAGGACATAATTCTTTTTTTATAAAAGTGAATCCTGTGTAGTGTTTGTACTTTAGTTTATATTTATACTGTTCTTGAAAATTAAGCATTTCACTTAAAGCACTAACTGCCTAATCATTTTGTCTTTGTCAACAGGTTTATTTATCTTTTGTTTATCCTAATGACTTCACCCGTCTTACCCACATGGAACGAGAGAACAAGTGCTTCTATCGAGAGTCACCTATTTATCTGGAGAAGTAAGATTCCCATTTATAGAAATGTAAACATGAATACATGAACGCACATTATTTGAATTATAAAAATTGTATATTTTACACAGGCAATGAACCAATTGCTAGTTTTATTTTAAATGATATTAAAAACAAGGCAGTAATGGTAAGCTGTCGAAATGCAGAAATAGAAAGAGTGTATTGTAATGGTACCTTATTTCTGCATCTTCCAGGTTCGGCTTTTACAAGTACATGAAAATGGATGAGGAGGAGGATGACAGGCCATTCTTCTTCCCTAACCCTGATGGTGTGTGTGTGTGTGTGTGTGTGTGTGTGTGTGTGTGTGTGTGTGCGTGTGCGTGTGCGTGTGTGTGTGTGTGTGCGTGCGCGCGCATACATGCTTAAATTGATGTTATTGCTGACTCAGTCCAGTGATCCAAAAACAAAATCAGCTTTATTGAAGTGCCGTTTACTCAAGGTGTTTCATTAGGGCGTGGCACATTGATACAAGATTGATTTTATATTCACATTAAGTTATAATTTCCTACAACACAAATATGTTTTCAATTTAAAGGAACCTCAGAGGGTTCTTGGGATTCTGAGGTTTTCTCAGACATCAATGGCTGTGTGTGATAAATAGACATTACCTGTTAGAGCAGGGGTGCTCAGACCTTCATGGTTCTAGATCTACTTTTTTAGTCAACAGGTCATCACGATCTACTTTATCTTCATCTACAGCAGGGTATGAGCTTGGCCTTATTGTATTTTTTTTAATTCCCTCCCTCAGTTTCTAAATTGATATTCAGAATTACAGGGCAAGTGAGTAAAAAACAATCACACAACAAAATAGGTCATTTTAATTTTAAAGTTGATGTTTTGTTTAGATTTTTATAACCAACTTCCAAAACTGTCATACTTATATATTTTCTAATAATACATATACTTTGTCAGCTTTTTATAAATGAAATAGCCTCTCTGCAGTTTTTGTTCAGTTTTCATCACTGTTGACTTGTTTGAATGAGTCACGATCTACTACTTAAAGCTAATCCACATACAGATTTATGTAAGATAATTTACAGCAATCTAATTTTAGAATCTTTGGCTTCTGGCATTTAACACTTCCTGTGAGACTTTCCTTTTCCTATGACCGTACTGTTCGTATCATGTATCATGCGAATTTAAATCCAGCATCCGAACGTTGAATTTTCAACTAATCTATTGGTTAAAGTTTTGGTGGGGGTTTGCCAGGTGATGGGTGGTACCAAGGGTGGTTCTAATGCCAACGAGGCAGTTATTACATCACAATACAGTGGTACCTTGAGATACTAGTTTAATTTGTTCTGTAACCATGCTCTTAAGTCAATCAACTCGTATATAAAATGAATTTTTCACATTTAAAATAACTGAAATAGACTTAATCCGTTTGAGTCCTGTGAAACAATTCCGAACCATCCTAAATCTTGAACAAGCACACATTTTTATTATGTAACACACTTGACCAATGTCTAACAAAATATATGACATAAAAGAAAAAAAATGTTAAGAGCAGCAAGCTTTTGCTACATTCTCACTTCACTCTCGGCTCTCTCATCTGCTCCAGTTACTCCTGTTTTCGGTTTGTGTATGTAGATTTATCACCAATCATCAATCGCTCATAGATTCTAAAGTTAATAAATATTATTATAGCAATATTGTGGTAGTAGCTGTTTGTCCAAGGTTTCCATACCAAACCAAACTACTGTGTTCTTAAATTAAAACTCACTAGGTGATTGGTGGAGGAACGGTAGATACGTAAACTATAACTGCAACTACAACTTACTTTACACTGTAAACTAATACTACACTTTCTTAGCACCAACAGACAATCAGACTGCACATTCTTTGCTTAAAATGAAACCACAAAAACATAATTTTAAATAAGCTCTTTCTTAACTTTAAACCTAAGCTTAACATTAGCTCGTATCTCGATTAACATTCAGATGTTGGGCTGCATTGCACTAGAGAAGAGTTCGTGAAGTCCGATATGTGCAACAGTTTTATGTAAAAGCATAATATTTGATATAAGAACAACATTTTTGGAAGAAAAAAAATCTGTAAGTAAGGCTTCACTGTAATATTGCTTCTGTTGTTCTTTTTTTGTAAATAGATTTTCTTGAAGAGGAGGAAGGTGTTGATCCTGAAGATGAAGCTGAATTTGTTGGCACTCAACCACCAAAGAGGACCACACACCCCAGCCAAGCGAGCCACCTCTTCACCCCTTCCAGTAAAACAGGGTCTGTATCAGTAAGAACTGAGAAAGTGGTGCCACCAAAAAAACAAGCTTTGAGAAAAGAACAGAGACACTTCTTCTACAAGGACGAACAAGCGGCTAAAGTACGGCGGATCCGAGTGCAAGCGGAGAATTCTGACGGACAGAAGGAAATGATAGAGTCGCAAAATGTGGTGCACAGTCGATCCTTGTCTTGGATCCAAAAACAGATAAAAAAACAGGACCATGCACCGAAACTGAGCAAATCGTCTTTGCTGTTCCCTAAGAAACCTTTGACATCTCTCACCAACAGAGCTAAGCAGCTCTTGACTAACTCTGTACGTGCCAGCCATACCACAAACGAGCACAAAAAAAGCCATAGCGTTAGCAACAAGGAACGAAAAAACGACAATAAAATCTACATTACCCGACCCCATTTAGCCAAGGGAAAGAAAAGCTCTTATCAGCCCCGAGAGATCTTTCCTGGTGTTTTTCTCTATCATTCAGGAAAAACCACCAAGCTCATGAACTTGAGTTCTAAACCCAAAATAAAAGAAGTTCTTGTGGCATCTCATCTTCTTGCTAAGCATCCTCTCCGAGAAAACAGAATATTCAACTCTAGCAGACAAAGTGCAGTAAATCATGCTTCTAGCAGATCGTCTCTTCTGAGTCACACAGAAAAAAGCAACAAGCTTGTTGTACCCGACACCCCCAGTTCTCTTCCTTCCTCTACTAAGAACTCATTTAATTCCTCAGAGATGGTCCTCCCAACCGAACCTCCCCATGTAACGTCTTACCTCCGCACCACAGAGATCACCGAGACACAACTGCATCTAGCAGAACCAGGACCGGAGCGGGACCAGGAAGAGGAGGGTGACCTGTCGGATTATAGCTACGAGGAAGTGGAACCTCGACCAGGCTGGGCTGAGGAGGCGATTAACTGGCAGAGGACGTTTTCTGTGAACAGTATGGACTTTGAGACGCTGAGATCCGACTGGAACGATCTAAGGTGTAACGTGTCAGGAAATCTGCAGATGCCTGAGAGTGAGGTGGTGGATGTGCTGGCTCAGTACATGGAGAAACTGAATGAGCGCAATGGAGGGTGAGGAGCTGGTGTATTTGCCAATAAAGGGGGTGAATGTGTAAGAACCAGAGGTGTAAGATAACTAAGTACATTTACTCGTGATACATCGAGTATGGTTTTTGTGTACAACATGTACTTTTACTTAAGTATGTCTTTTTCTAAGAATAGTAATTTTACTACTTTTTAAGTTACAGATGCAACAGAGTAAAATTGTGCAATCTGGCAACACAGCATTGCACATACACAACTGGAGAATTTAAGAAGCTTGTATAACATACTACAAAGCACTTGTTTATGATTTAATAATTATTACATTGATAACTTAGAAATAAATTATATTTAATTTAATTTAAAATATTACATTATTAATTAATATTATATATTTATAATATATTTCTACCAGAGTATTTAATATTTAATCAGTTTAATAGTACTTTTTTAGTACTAATATGTTATATTTTAGTACTTCGGTAAGTGTGTATGATCATGGCAACATGTATTGCATCCGATGTGTATAATAATATTCTCTGCATAAGCAGGCATGATGTTTTGTCCCTTACAGGATCTACACACTCTTGCGAATCATAAACGTGGAAAAGAGGCGTGACTCTGCACGAGGGAACCGATACCTGATCGAGCTGGAGCTGATGGAGCGAGGGAGGAACGTGGTCCGGCTGTCTGAGTACATTTACCTGTTGTTGCACCCTGGTCGCATGGAGGACAGTCTGGAGATTCTTGATGGGCGAACTGCCGAACCTCCTTTTGTCTCCATCTCACCCTCTGTATCTGCTCAGCTGATTGCACGTACTACACACGCGAGTCTACGGCCTGGAACCGTCTACCCCAAACCGCTGCTCTGTCAACCCCTGATGCTGCAGTGGAGAAAAGAGGTCATGGTGCACTTTGTGGTGCCTGGTGAGTCTTGAGTCTTTAGATGTTTTAAACAAGGGGGAGCTGTGGCCTGGTGGTTAGAGAACTGGGTTTGTAAGCGGAAGGTTGCTGGTTCGATTCTTAGAGTCAGTTGGTCATGACTGAAATGCCCTTGAGGTAGGCACTGAACCTCTAACTGCTCCTCGGGTGCTGTGACTAGGGCTGCCTATCGTGTCAGGGATGTGTACTCACAGCTGCCCCCTAGTGTGTGTTCACTAGTATGTTCACAATTTGGAGTAAATGTGGAAGAATAATTCCTAGCCATGTAAAAGTGCTGTGATGGGAAAAGTTAAAATCTGTAAACATTTATTAATTATGTTTCTTTTATTGCCAATGTTACTCACTTTCTAAGTCAGATCACTAAGGGTGCTGAAGCTTATCCCGAAATGGGAGGAATACTAGAATATTGTACTTGTGTAAAATTATTATTAGTTTGATGATTCTCTTTAACATAAATGCAAGTAACTTAAGTAAGTATTTATGTAAGTAAAGTAAATCAAAGAGTACATTTTATTGTCAATAAAATTATACTTTTATATGTGTGTAACTGAATGAAATGTTTATCAAAGCTCTGCTGTGCTAATATTTTGAAAACAAACAAAAGACAAACGGCACTAAACATTGTAAAAAATATTAATACCTGTATAAAGTTTTTATATTACGTTTAACTAAGCTGTAATTACATGTTAACCGTACTATAACTAAAATGTAAAGAAACATCCCAAAAAGACAAAAGAGACACATTTAACAAAAAATATACAGTAAGTCACATGTAAATAGAAAATAATACAGATTTAAAATTATTGCAGTAAATTCTTAAATAAAAAAATTGCATGAGTTATTAATTCTGTATGTGTTTTCAGTTATTGTCTTTATTACAGAAAGCTGAGTATTTTGTTTTGCTCGAAAACTTAACAGTCCGGATGTCAGGGGTCACAGACGGGCCCGGTGGCTCCGTCAAGTCCATGTGACTGGTATAATTGTTTTATGGACAGGAGTGAGGTTTCGATGATTTTTCATACTTGCACCATTAAGCTCCTGGAGCATCTAAGCATCCTTGTGCCCTAAAGGCGCTATATAAATTAAAACTGTTATTGTTAACATCTAAGACGATGCTGATGGTAAACTTGCTGGAATGTAGACTGTTTACCCATGTTACCATAGTTTCTTGGATTTGACTTTTAATCGTTCCTGTGTCTCTGCTTTGTTTGTATGTCACTATTTTATGATTCCATGATGGGCAGTGAAGAACCAGGCTCGATGGGTACAGCAGTTCATCAGTGACATGGAGCTCCTGCACCGAGAGACCAAAGATGAGAACTTTAATATCATAATTGTGGACTTTCAGAGTGATGACATGGATATTGAACAGGCTTTGAGAGAGAGTTCTGTACCCAGGTATGCATACAACCCACATCACACAAACTTAGTTACTTCTAGACTTTGATAGGTCATTGTGAATTACCTCTTATTTAAGAAATTTCTTATATAACTTGCTTTTAGGACTTTTAATTTTTCTTTCAATTTACATGAAAAGATTTAGCATTCCTAAGCATTTAGCCTACATACAGAGCAACTTACAGAAGTTCAATAGTAAACATTACTATCTATTTATCTGTCTGTCTGTCTGTCTGTCTGTCTGTCTGTCTGTCTGTCTACCTATCTTTCTGTCTGTCTGTCTGTGTGTGTCTGTGTGTGTCTGTGTGTGTGTGTGTGTGTGTGTGTGTGTGTGTGTGTGTGTGTGTGTGT
>JAOTRQ010048766.1:0-15786 GCA_028565875.1 Hoplisoma paleatum
ACTTCACAAATATGTATCCCGGTCTAAATGGTATTTTTAGTCGACTACTAGTCGATTAGTTGAAGTAAATGATGACCACTGGTCGACCAACAAAATCCTTGGTTGTGGACAGCCCTAGTAATTACTGAATATTAATATGTGTGGGTGCATGTCTGTAGATTTTTATGACCAGTTGCCAGTCCTGCTGGATCAGTACTAGGTCCAGACTCTCAGACTCGCCTGGGTAAGTCAAACAGCAAACTGAGTACATGAATGCAATAAAAACATTACTAGTAACACAAAGCAATTGATTCTGTGTAAAAACAGTAGTAGATCTGTTATAACATGCCAGGTTACACAATACAGCTTTTATTGATTCTAGATGAAATAGAAACACTTGTCTGAGGTTTGCACAGATAGGTCAGGAGAGTAAATCAAATAAGAGATGTCTGGATGGATATTACATGGAGATTTTTATTTAATTTAAGATGAATTGCATTAATGGCCTGCCACTGTGTTATTACTGTCCATTGTAATAACCTTGCTTTCTTATGCCTCTAAGCTACAATGAAAATTTTACACTTACTTACAGTATATGTGCAAAGTATTTTTTCAATATATATTTATAAATGTGATCAAAACTGCTACATTAAACTCTCAATAGTCTTTTGTGTATATGTTATACAGCCTTTTTATTATCCTTGCATTTAAGTCTTTTTGTTACTATCAATGTATATAATCTTTATAGCGAGTTTTAATCACAACATACTGAATACTTCTATATACTCTACTATTACAATGAATAAACATGATCATATTACACGCAAATGCTTTTAAATGTTGCCAGTTATATCAGTCTTTGATATGACAAATATGACAGAATAAGAGTAAAATCTGGAAGTAGATTTGTCCCCCATCCTACTTTAATCAGTATATTGCTACCACACTGTTCTTGAAGGTCATTTTTAAAGAGTCTAAAATTCATTTTATTTATCTTTCTACTGAAGCAACCAACATCCTCAAAGATTTTATAAAAACGTTTTTTGCCTTTAATATTCTTGCCACATTTTGTTAATGCAGTATGAAGTTCTACTAGCTCTTAAACATCCCTGTGGGAATAAAACTATTATCTTCTGGTCATTCTTGTTTCATTATACCAAATTGGCTTTTTAAAGTTATTTCATAGTGCCAGCGAACTGAAACCAATTTTTAATTTGCTGATTTTGGAGCAGCTTTTCTTTTTATTACATTGCAGCATCTAAGTCCATGGCTAAGTTAAGGTCAGCTGAATGCAGTCTGACATATGTGTTGATTAAAGACCTGTTTTAGTAGCTCTTGATTACAGCTGACCATGTGATAGATGTACAATACTATAGTGGCTGTATAACTTTTGCCACTATGTGTGACCTTTTGCACACCTTTATACAATAGATTTTTGCACCTGAAATTACTTTGGATTGAAGTTACATTTTTTAAAATGTAAAATCTGAATTCTGATTCTATCCATTACTTAACATAATCTCCCATTCAGTCAAACTAGGCTACTTTGGTTTATGTAATAATTCTATACATCTAATTCAACTATTCTTTCTATTCATACGTTTATCCATATTTTGTTTTAGTATGTACTTGTATGCAGCTGAAATGACAATAAAACCTCTCTGGCTCTCTATCAGATATGCTAACAGCATTAACTTTAACTATCACATGCTGCCACAATGAAAATGGAGGCTGTAGCCATGGATAGTTATCTGATGAGTATTTATACTACTGTCCTAAAGGTCTGAAGCTCGGGGAGGCTAAGCGTACCTGCCAATATCAACAATGTCACTGTAAAATTACACGCAGAATTAAATATAAGGACCACTTGCTTAATATGCTGTCAAAAGATCTCCAGCAATGCAGAAACATGGATTCCTGGAGTCCTGACATACAGGGCATGAGTAAATGACCAGCAGGTCCATGAGTTTTCAATTGAACAGGCAAGACACATCCAGGTGTCATCTGTATCATAGGAACTAAAAGCTGGCAGGCCTAATAGGGAGTCTAGCCAAATGCTAAGGTGCTTTGGCCTCCAGTGAGTGCCACAGAAAATTTGGCAAATTAATATCATTATAGTAAAACTAGTTATAGATTTCAATGAAAAGCGATGCCCAATCAATATTGCTACATATGTTAATAATAAATACATTTTCCCTCATCGGTTGATTGGTACCTGCTTACTCCTCTGTGGTGGGAGCAACACATTTATTCATGTGACCCCACAGAACTTTGTAAACATGCCAAAATAACCTAAACTGTCTAGAGCACTAATAGAGCAAGAGAAAGAATGACAAGATATAGATATATATAATATATTGTATTTAGTTATTTTATTACGCTGTTGTATATAGTGTAATAGTACAAGTGTATAATTAGTTTATGTATAAAGGTATTGTGTGTGAAGCATTTTGCCTGGTGTTTGTATATTGTAGGTGTTCATGTTCATGTGAATCCAAAAACATGTAGAAATACTGAAATCTTCCTTTAATCAAGTCATCTGACCATAATCACTTAACGATTTATACTTATCGTATTTTGATACTGATTGATACTGAGTATCTATCATCGGCCTGTACTACCAAATGTAACGTACACAAATGTTATGGTGTAGTAATTACCATGGGGATGGGGTCTTATTATTGCATCATGATATTCTGTGCAGTTCCAGTGCAGTGCAAGCTTCGCTCTAATCAAGTGTCTGTTCCTAGCGTTCCTCGAGTGGATGGACTGGAATAGTTCATATCAAACTCCTCTCATCGTAGAGTATCAAATGGAACCCACATCAACCTGCATTTCAGCCTGAAAACTTGTGGCACGATGGTTACGAGTAATAGAGCCTAAAGACAATTTGTCATGAAACAGACTTGCAGGAAAACCTTTCCTTATTAACCTAATAGCTTATTAAGGTCAGTTTAATCATTTTACGGGACAAACGTATTCCCCTGTGTGGGGTATGGTTACTGAACAGTTAATTATAACTACTAATGATACCGGCTCAGTTACGGCACTAGATATTTTTTCTAATTGAAATTTATTATAAGGGTTTTAAATGTTTAAACCCATGTCATGTGTTTTTTAATAGAATAAAGATGAATTCAAGTTTCTTTTAATTTTAGTTTATTAAAATCCGGTGTTTTCCCTCAAATTGTACTTAATTGTCTAAATGTAAAGCATGATGGAAAAAACCCTGCTGTTTCTTTTTTCTTTCTTTTCTCTGATATTTTATTAATCTGGATTATGTTACTTTGTTTCTTAACCAAATTTTTGTAAATGTAATTTACGAAAACTATTTGATGTAATTTTAAACTTGATGCAATTAATACTTAATGCTGTTCACATGTACTAATATGTTAAGTGAAAAATAGAACAAATCTCTTCTAATATTCAGATCATTTGCAGCTTCTTCACCTTGTTTACCTATTTTCTGCTACAACCTATTAAGCAAATGTACTAGTGTTGGGTCGAGACACATAAAGGTAAGCAAACAAGAATATTTATATATTATTAGCAACAAGAAGGACGTTGTGTTGTAATATAAATATCTTAATTTATAGGAGTAAAATAAAAATCATGTAAATTCATTTAATTTAAAAGAAATAGAAAGAAGTTGTACACAGAAAGACAGCATTACAGTTTAATAAATTACAAATATAGTACATTTAGTCTTAGATGTGTATGTGTGTGTTAGAAGCTAACATACTGCAGGTCCTTAAGAGTGTACATCAGTAAACTAAAATCAGTACGTTTCTAGCTTTGTGTGATGTATAAATAAACTAAAACTCGTACTTGAGTCCTTTAGTTCTTTATTCAGCAAGCTGCTTTAGCACACACTATGATTCGTTTTGGAGTCCACTGAGTCTTTTAGTTTGCTTGTAGGTGTTTGGTAGTGGTGAGTCATTGTGGTTGGCAGGAGTCATGAAGCTTACAGCTCGTCTTTGTCCTCTTCTTCACATTTACATGCTGCCCTCTGGCTGTTCATGAACGGTCTGCATCCTAGAGTCCATACTGTGTTGTACATGGTGTCTGCAAACGCCTCACAAGCTGGAAGAAGAGAGAGAGATGAGAGAGTGATTAATTGCTTGAGAAAAAAAGAATGAATCTGTGGTACATCATGATCAAGCAATACATTACAGTTAAAGATAATCGAGGGGAACTGAGATAAGTGCCAATGATATGAAAACATTTAGGCCTGTATTAGAGTGACACGTCATTAAAGAGCCAAATCAGAAGTTCCATATCTCGTGCATGTTATCAGCATTTAGTCCACTCAACTAAACAGTGCTGTGGATTTATTGGACTACAATTTCTCACCTTCAACCTTTGACACAAATCCCAAACTTTTCTTAAGGTCACCGCAGATGCTGTGGAGGCACCAGCGAAACTTGGTATCACAGCGGTACTTGTTGGAGCCGCATGTATCATAGCAAGCATCCAGCTGGTTGCAGCACTTGGTCATGGCAGGGATGCCCATGTCAAACTGTAATAAACCAATACAAAAAAAACCAATAAATGTTTAAAGATAAATAAATCGGTTACAAATGAAGTTCCATTGCATTTATTCATGTGCTTCATGAATGCATAACTTGTGGTGCATCGTTACACTTGTTCAGTGAAAATACAGAATTGCATTGGTTCATGTTTAGTGCTAAGTTGCGCACTGTTTAAAAAATAGACAGGTGTTATGTTCAATTTCTATTCTACCATAAGCAAAATATTTGAATACTACTATTCCATACAACTGTATATGCAATACTCAAAAGCTACTGGTCTACACTGGTTTGTTGATGTAAAAGCCAAATATTGTAGACTTTACACAATAATATGTACTTATTATTTACTAGCTGGTAACTTCTTTGTTCCAATAAAAACTCTAGTCTGTGTATGAGTATTACAACTAAAATGTTATAATCTTCTGTTTAATTGACTTTTAAGTGATTGTTGTTAAACAGTGTATTGCAGTGCTCAAACAACATCTATTCAGTGATTAGTCCGTGACACTTCTTGATGAATGGGGAACAGAAGTGTATAGAATATAGGCTACATTTTTTATTGTAGACTTTTGGCAATGATAAGCTAACAAAGTAGTCAGTTACAATACTTCTACAATACTGTTATATAGGTGGACTTAATACACTGGCAACTGAAGCTAAATAGTTGATGAATAGATGGAATTTATTATTATATAATATTAATAAAAAGAAAAATGTTAGTTATGGTGTTAGATACAAAGACACATACACTTTCTGGTACCTGGAATCCTAGCAGAGAGGAAGTGCATCCATTTGGTTCAGGCAGCTGGTAGCCTGGACGTGCCTGGGGAGCCTTACCTGAAAACAACAACACACAGTATGCATGTGTTATTTAAAAGAGAAAACACTGCCAGAAACTTTTGATCTTACTTATATAGTTAATGAAGGAAGTGACCAAATAGGTCTACATGGCTACATAAAAGTTTACATAAAGCAACATAAAATTGACTTGCTATTACAATTAACACTGATAATAGAGCTCGTATTTCAGAAATGTCAATTAAAGTAAAAATACATCAGCAGTACATGAACTTTGTTCTCCCACTCTGTGATCAAATATCAATGCTTGTCTAATCATTATATTTAAGATAAGATTTTAAAGTTTTTAAGGTGTGGCAAGGATTCAACACTGGTGTCGACTATGTTAATAATCAAATATAAAAGCATTGATCAACTGAATATGAAAATCAGCAAGAAATTTAGCACATCCACTACACATCAGATTTGTGATAGTGGCGTATGATGAGTGCCAAGAAAAACTTCTAAGATTTTTCAACATATTTTCTGTAGACAAGCCACTGGACTCAACTCACAGAAAAACAAACCAGCCACATCATGTTTTCAGTCATACATTTTAGAGTAAACATTTTATTTATGATGTTCTTGTTTTACTGTGCCATCGTTTGAAACCTAAATCCTAGCTCTGCTCTACATACCATATCTACAGCGGTACTGGCAGACACCATCACGTCCTCCCATTAGCTCCAGCAGGGAGTCAAAATAGCCATTGACGGACTGGAAACTGCCTCGTATGGAGTTCAAGCCCCAGTCAAAATCCTCCTCAAGGGCCTGAGTAGCACCAGAGTCGGCTGCAGTCTTGCCCTCTTCCACAGGGGAGTCTGCCAGAGCTTGCTCACTCCTAACATTGGCCTCTTCGGCTGTGGCAGTATCAGACACTGTGGGCAGCTCCTCAGCAGAAGCAGATGGAATGAGTGAGGCAGCCAGGCCTGTGGAGAAGCAAAGCAAAACAACTAAAACATATCGAGGGAACATGGTGAAGTTTAGCGCTGAAGTCCTGACAAGTGGGAAGTGACTCTAAAGAGTGAGCGAGCCAAACAGTATAGTGCTGATAGTGCCTTGTGGATGGGACTTTGATCCTAGATTAGATCAAGCAGACAGCGAGGCACTGGCTGGTGCTAGGGTCAAAGGGCACAGTTGTGTCTCTTGCTAAAAGTGGCAACAAAAGAACATCATTTGTTCAAACTATGTATTTTAAAAGCATTTCAAATTAAATGTTTAATTTACAAAAATAAATGTGTTATATGTGTATTTCTCTGATCACAATTGTTCTATTTCGCTAGGGAGCTTTAATCAATATTCAAAATTAATCAAATTAGAAAAAACAAAACATCAACAAAAGTACAACAAAAGTAACTTTTTAAAAATAAGTAGCCAATTTGTGTAAATTAATGATTACATGATGATCAATTATAGTTTAGTTTCCCACTTTCTTTTTTGCTAATGTGAATTAGGTTTTTATTGGTTCCACATCACTCATCAGAGTGAATTTATAGCTCAGAGTTATTTGTTGTAAAATAGGGCTACATATTAATATTATAATTAATAGTATATTCATAATATAATTCTGATCATCAACCCATCCATACATTATCTAGCTTTACTAATGCTTAATTCTATAAAGGTCTCGGTGAAACACACTCTGGCCAAATAAACTGAACACTGAACAGGTGGCTAGTCAGTTGCAGAGAAACACACACACACACACACACACACACACACACACACACAGAAGAATTTTAATATTTCCAATTAGCCTGACTGTATGCGTTTGGACTGTGGGAGGAAATTGAAGTAATGCACACAGACACAGGAAGAACATGTTAACTTCACACAGAGAGCACACGCTTTATGAGATCAAGATTAACCTCAAGGCTTCTTGGTTGATTTGCTTTCACACTGATGTTTTAATGAGTGATGTTTACTGCTATACATTTTAAAATGCTGATTCATATATTTTAAAATATCAACGAATTTATTGCTACCAGCCCATGATGATTTTGCGATTGATTTTGAATCTCAGTAGGGCAGTTGAGAAACTCTGCTGTAGATTGCACACTGCTCATTGTGTAACAATAGAAAATACTTGTGTAACGTCCTACTAAGAACTTGTAAGTATGTCTTGTTCATGTCTTGATCCGCCATCAGCCTGACCAGGTTTAACAAATACTGAAGGTGCTGTTCAATTTCGAGACAATGCACAGACTTGTTAATACCCAAATCCATAATAAGGCCTATTTTTTGGACTTCACTGTCCATGTCTTATGATTTAAATGTTAGCCCTATAAGGTGAATCAGAGAAACTCAAATTGTCCGGCCTGTCCTACAACAGACTGACAATCTGTTCAGGTCTTTAGTGTATTTGCCCAGTATGTGTCTTACCAAGACCCAAAATAAACGTCGCGGCTTTAATCGTGGATGGATATACCTTCCTCACAAGCAAACATTTAAGCATCTAATCTAAGTTAGAAAAAAAATCAGATTCTTTTAGGAAGCGACTCACAATAGTACCACAAGATGGCGAACTAGCGTCGTTTTAACCCTGTTATAAATCGAGCTAAAAAGCAGCTGGTTTGCTAATAGGTAACAAACTCTTAACTAAGTACACTTAATATGAACAAATATATACAAAACACACGCAGTGACAACACAATAAAGTAGAATATAATGTCAATCGTTCACAATAACAGTGCAATTCTCACTATTCCATTCTAAAACAATTTCCCTGCTAAAAAATTCAGCTCAACGCCAGCTAGTCATCCAGCAAAAAAATGGCTGGTCAAGAGTTAACAAGCTATAGACAATTAGCATGGGGTGTGATTTGACCAGCTAGTATTTAGCTGTTGATTTAGCAGGGATTACTTCACTCAAGACTGCTGGACCATTTCTGGTGATGAAGAACATCTCTGTTCTCCCTGAAACAATCACTGTGGAAGGAAACATGAAGGTTCATGTAGGTCAGTACTGTAGATGAAGAATTCAACTTCCACACATGCTACTCGATAATGTACATAAAAGGTATTAGAACTATGCATTTTTTTTATAAATCAACTGTTTAAAACAATGTAAACAAAACAATATATAAATAGTTTAAACAAAACATTATATAATTTAATTAATTGTGAATAAAACGGTACGCATATACACACTTATATTTAATATATTTATGAACAAAAACTGAAATCCAACTGTTCATTTTATGTTGTGTACACTAGATTCTACAAATCATTATAGATCATGATTAATTACTGACAATTATCTGGCACACAAGGTTACCAATATAATAATCTGTTAACCTCTTAAGTCGCTGATATAAAATACAATTTTGAATGAAATCTTTTGTGTTGCTATTGTTCTCTTACTATACCCTGGAGACGAAGAGAGAAACTTTTTCAGGTACAAGTCATATCCTGTCTGAAAGTAATATGAAGATACCAACCAAATGAGCAAGCATGTGAGTACACACAAGGAATTGTTACAGCTGATGGTGTCTCTCGAGTACAATCTGTGTAGACAAAATTACAACCTGCAAATCAACAGGTACAGGAACAATAAACTTAAATATATATGCTAACTATTAGACTATGTACAAAAAAGCTTTTTACATTTATTTAAGTACCTCTAATAATCTCTGGTACACAATATTCCGTTTGAAAAATGTATTGGGCCACCTCTTATAAATATTTATTTAGGGTCTGATGTCCTGATACTTTTGGCTATAAAATGTACCATACAAAGCATTCATTGTGTGTAACATTTAATTGTCAGGAGTACAATGAAAACTCTGACGCCAGTGAGACCCAATAATTAGTTCAGACTCTGTATTAAATAAACCTCAATGTGCCTCACCTTGATTTCTCGAAGGATGCTACAGAAAGCACTTGAGCCATCACACACGTCATTGAAGGCATCATTGGGCACTGCATGGCGCTCTCTGCAGGCTCGTCCAGTAAGAGGACGCTTCCTCAGTGCCTAATAACATTTTTTATGCACATAGTACTTTTTTTTATACATAAACACAACACTTAAACGTACATAGACAAAAAATAGTCTGCTTACCTTATTACTTTGTACCTTAATTATTACTACTTTTACTTTGGATAGTCACTACTATCTAGCTCTCTTATTTACTATTACTTTTATTCTTACTTATTTTCATGTGTAATTTTTATGTTACTGGAACCTCAAGTTCCCTAAGGGAATTACCCAGAGGGATTAATAATGTTACAATTCAATAAAATCATACAATTCAGGCGGCGTAATAAGTTTTTTATTACATTAATTCAGGCTTGGATGAACTAGTGTTTTACTCAAATGTCAACGCTTTCTCTTAAAGTTTAGTAAAGATTTATTAATCTGTGGTTGTTCCATACTCAGTCACAAATGCTTAAATCATATCAGTCACAGTTGGAAATCTGCTATAACTACACATAAAAATGAAAACCTTCACTGTCATTGTACAAAATGCGATAATGCCCCATAAAAGCTACAAATCATATTGAGTATATTAAATGGAATAAACAAATCAGTTTAAACTAATTTAAACTTTGCAGACTTACGTAAAACTATTTGGAAGTATTCATAAAGATTAATAAAATAAGTACAAATACACTTGGTAAGTCAAAAACATTTTTTTCAGAAATATTTAATAAAATTACTCTTATATTTACAGACAAGACATTCCTCATAATATGCAGTGGGTCTACAAGACCAGTCACTTATTCATGATGCACAAACGTTGCTCTGTACAAAACAAAAATGCTAAGTTTTTTGTATAAAAAATATAAGTTAATTTAAAATTTATTTCTAATTATGAAAATAACAATGGTAATAATAATTATCAATAGTTGCCATAATTGCAATACAATAGGAACTGTAACAAAATTAACAACAACGTAATAGTTATAATCTATAGTAATAAGAATGATAATCTCTAAACATAGTGCATATGGGGGGAGAAAAACGGGCTGTGGATGAGCTTAGTCACTGAGGTGGGTGATAATGTGGTTCCTCCAACCTTGTTTTAAGGATTAATGGTGTGCACACACATACAGACACTTACACGTGCACGCACACACATGCGCGTGAACACACACACACACACAGGATTTGAAAGTGCTTGATCGCCTAAGACCTAAAGTAGCACCATAAACGTGTTGCTTACGCCTCTGAATACAAATATTTTCACACACACACATTGCACATGTGCCAAAAAAGGAGACCGAGCCTCACATGCTGATATTTTCTACTGGAAGCAGATCTTAATTTTAAACACACATGACTGGAACTGATAACGTACTCCTTTGGTACTAAAATCCACACAGGCAGCATTAAGCAATGTGTCATATTATTACCTTTGCTTCTCAGACCTGCTGGATTTACATCAAGACATTTAGAGCTCTGATCATAAGTTATTACAGGCTGAAAGCAAAATACACAAGTCATACTATTGCAAGCCAATTCCACCTGATGCGCATACTGACTTTTTTTAATCATAGAAAACCATTTAATTAGAGAGCCTGCCATCTCAGCTGGACATGTGAATCATTATGATTTATCTTTGGCCTTTTGCTAAATGCACAATAATCAAGATCCTCCAAACGAACAGCAGTGTTTTACCAGTGAGTGTGTTTACATGCACAGCATAATCAGATAACCGCAAGTCAGATTTTGACCATGAATTGATCATGTTACATGCACTTGAGTAATCTGATAAGGGAAAAGTTTACATGTTTTAGTTCCATTTCTCAGTGTGATGACCTGATGCTCCAGTGAATGGGTACGATTATAAACAAGCTAGCTTCACTACTCATTTAGTGCTAGTACATGCTATTTTGTTTTAGTATAATAACACATCACAGTCCTTACAGTGAAATTCTGTATTTAACATCCATCTAATTCATGCACTCTGCTTATCTGAAACAGAAAAACCAGACTATGCATGACTTAACCAGCTGAAGTTGGTATATATTACCATTACATTATATAATAGAAAGGAAACGAATGCACTTGTAGGTACATAAACTACGATGATGATTGCCACATGTCGGTTCAATGATGTACATTTTCAAGCTTTTAGGTCAGATCATTTGGAAGCACAATTATCTGTTGCGGTCCTGTCTCACGTTTCTCAGCTATTCTAAATTGTGTAGTCCTGCTTTGCCATATATCTATTAAAACTGGGGTGGCGCTTCCATATAAAGCAGTGCAGCAAAGTATTATCAGTCATTTAAAAAAAGTAACCTAACTGAACATTTATATTTTTACATGTAAAAGATCTCAAGTGACAATTATGCACTAAAACCCACATACAATTAGCTAAAGTACAGTTTGCTCACACATGCTCTTTATATGATCGCATAAGTAATCCAGTATCTGCCAATCACTGTGTCAGAAAAATCAACGACTGTGCATGAGAACGCACTCAATGTCTTCATTTACGTATTATTTTGATTCAATTGGTTAAAACTGAGACATAACAAATTCTTTATTTAGACTAAAGTATAAATGCATTCTGCACCGGACACACTACTCTCCTATGATTCTATGACAGTGTAATGGAATTTCATTTATTGCTTTTTGAAGTTGCGCAAGATGTTTCAGTCATTCAGATGTACATTTAATTTGAAGGTCCTTTCTAAGCTTCTGGGTTTTCGAACTGATAACCTTCTGCTTAATTCAGTTTGACAGACACAGATGGTACAGTAAACACAAGCGGAGTCCAAGATGCTTCAAAAAGAAATCAATTGGACAACAGTGCAGGTCCAGCCAAAAAAAAAAAAATTTTTTTAAATATTGTTCTCCATAACTGAGAATATATATTAAACTTTAAAATATAATAATGTAACAAAAGATCCTAGGTAAAAGTCTTTACGTTGAGCAAAATAAGTAAATAATTTTAGACAGTATTGTCAAAATCTATCTGCGCAATGGGCACTTAGAATGTTTAAGCACTAAACAATTGACCTACACGTACCAGCCATTAAAGCACAATATTACATAGTGCACTGCAGAATTACTACTGTTCTCTTTAAAAGTAAGTGGACTGCCTAAGGCTAGGAATTTTAAGGGCAATCAAAAGCTGATCTGTACCTAAGGTTAAATGATCATAGATTATGAAGAGGAACATTGTGACTCTCGTGTGACTGTGGTAGGGTCACACCAACTCTGTAGATGGATCAACTGAAAGATTTGTTGTTTTTCACTCTCCACCAGAAACAGAATTGCTGTATTTATCATTCAAGTACTGCACAAATCCATGAGACCGCTGCTCAGTCAGGCTAATCTCATGGATCTTTACTAAATATTCCATCTGCTTCTTCTAAACTCCCAACAGATTGTGTTAAATGGTTTAACCACAGCAGGAGTTAAAGTACCATTTTATTCTAGCTGAACCACCTCCCAGTTACAAGTCGAGTGGTAGCACTACTGTAACTGTGGGTTCAGCTCTTAAGGCCTCTTCCAAATAAAGACCACAAAAATAAACTTATTTATTCTAAGAAATTAAATTTCACATCAAAACTTCCAATAATGCAAAGCGACTGCTTAAAGAAAGCTATCAAAGCTAAAGAATTCTGTTCAGACCACGGATGCTCCCACTTAAAGAGGACGTAAAGTGATCGGATCGTGCGTCCTGACCAGCAAGTGAGAGAACCATCATGATCGAAGTCTCTATTCTCCATCACCCACTCTGAGGTAACTAGTTTAGCTTCATCTTTTTTTAAATCCTTCTACTAATTGCTCGGTGAATATCACCTTTCCTGCCCGGCCGCTCCGCTCCCTTGTCTCCACACAGAATGGAACTGTTCTTAAGGAAGTACAGTGTCTCTGGCAGGGTGTAGATGGTATCATGTTCGATGCTGAATGGCCCAGGTTAAATCAGTTGTCCACTTTGACAGGCCCACTTTCGATCGGCTCGCTCGGCTCTGGATCTTCTAACGGGGTCCAAGCACCTGGCTCTTCTCCTTGAACTATTCTCTCCCACTGGCTCAGGTTCTCCCTGCAAACACCACAGCATGCACATGACCTTGTTGACACTTTGCAGTGGGAGCCTTAACATTTTGAGCTACACCACCGTTTCACATGCAAAATAAATACAGAACAGTTATTATAAATAAATAATTAAGATGTTAGAATTGTGTACATAGTGTGTACTCAATTTGTGTAAAAATTTTACAGTCAGTATGAACTACAAAGTGGGCAGTGAGTAGTGAATGGAGGCTCACTGGTTCACTCTTAACATTTCATTGCTGGCAACGTCTAGACTGAGTTGTAAGTAGTTCCACTCAGTGTTTTGTCAAACATGGGTAAACATTTATTTATTACAAACACTTGGTAAGCCAAGTTTGCTTGTCAAAGGTTATGACATTAATGAGAATAGATTATTAAATATGCATCACTGAATTAACCTAACAAAGTTAAATGCAACATTTCACTGTTATTACTTGTAAATGATGAAACAAACTTTTAGCACTTTCACCTCACAGGTTTGAGTCCCAGGTAAGGTGATCAAGGGTTATCTGTTTGTGGAGTTTGCATTTTCTTCCCAAGTCTGTGTGGGGTTCATCCCACAGTCCAAAGACATGCAGCCAGGTTAATTGGAGATACAGAAATTTTCCTGATTGTGTGTGTGTGTACACAATGCAATAGATTGCCAAACTCTTCAGGTTTTTAGTGTATTTGCCAAGTATGTGTCCCATCGTCACCCCAAACTTGTGATTATTAGTGGTAAAAAATTAGTGGTCGTGATTATTCAGTGGTAAAAATAAATAATGGATAGTCACAACTTTTTATGATTATTGGTCAGTGGTTGGTTTTACCAATTCAGTCACATTATGATGGCATTCTGTAGACCCACTCGAAGTTTAATGGTGATGAGTTTTAACAATTAAGTATTTCACTATTTCATTCTCCAACCCATAGTGCTATTACGGTCACCCAGACAACTGGCAACGATGAGGTTTAGACTCTCGACGCTGGTGTACAGTGGAAAAATCCCTTCAAGGCGCTTCAATCATTACATGCTAATAAATTAACTGCCTACCAAATAAGGTGCTTAATAGGACCTGCAATTATTAAGATCGGTGATAAACAACTGACCTGCAGGCTCTTAAGAGAGGAGTGGAGGGAGGGAAAAGATCTGATAACGTGGTGTAACAGGGAAGCGCCACAGCATTGTAAAAGCCCACCTACAGCAAAAGATAGAACATATAGAGGTGAGACTGAGCAACTGTACACAAAAACGATGAGCAACAATATGCACATAAGTCACTGTTATGAACAGAACGGAATAATAGTTCTGATAGGATAGTTTATATAACAGGTGAAAATTTAGACATAAAAAAAATCAGAAACATGTATTATAATGTTCGAACTTTGATCTATTATGAGTTCAAGCCAATGACCAAATGGGTGAATGCAAGCAAACAACTGTGTAAAACAAATCAAAAAGCATAGTGTATAAAGCTTACCTGTGGACATGTGTAGTTTAGAGAACATTAGTGCAAAATATATAATAGATAGAGAAGAGTCCTGCTGCTTTACCTGACCCTGTGGGACTTCATCCTTCTTATCCCTGTCCATCATTGGAATTGGCTGCATTCCTACCTTTTTCATCTCATCACCCTGACACAAACAAAACAGTATTTTATTAAAAGTATTAAAGAAACTAAAACCTATTGGATTAATAATGCTCACCTCAGCCCAGAACTCAGCGTAAATGTCATTGGCTATAAGACGAGTGACAGGCCACAGTTTAGTAACAGAGCACAGATCACATGCAGTCATCATCAGGCCAATCACACGATCCCTGCGATCCAGTGAAAAGTCATGAAACAATCGTGAAGTATAAACTTAACATTATTATTACACGGATATTGACAATGCATTAATAACGATGTTTGTTTTTCATTTCATGTAGCTTTTTCACTTTCCATTTTCATAAAGTGAATCTACTCACACAGTTCTCAGCATGACACAACACAATCATTCCATGGCTTAACCATCACACCTGAACAAGTCTACAGACATGACTATTCAAAGCAATGTAGCACTGACACAAAAGCCAGTTAGCACTGTTGCCTCACAGCAAGATTCGATTTCAGAGTTTGTGTGAGCTTCCTCTCAATGATCAGATTCATTGAAGGTGTGTGTGTGTGTTCCCTTCAACAGACGGGTGACCTGTTCAAGTGTTTAGTGTATTTGCCCAGTGTGCATTGTACTGTGATCCAAAATAGGATTAGGCAGCGGTAAAACTAGATAATGATTGGATGGAAACAAGTCTTAATTGGTATACTTGCTGACAGGATGCTCAGAAGAATGATTTAATGTTTAATACATCGCATGAACTTTGTAACATGCAAATGTAGGGACAGTGTAGCCTAGTGGGTAGAGCGTTGGGCTGGGAACCCAAAGGTTGGGGGTTCAAATCCAGGCTCTG
>JAOTRQ010048775.1:0-15770 GCA_028565875.1 Hoplisoma paleatum
AGCGATACGGGGTTGGAGAAAGACCTGGCAACCTACTCCGTAAAAATATAATTGCTGAGTAACTCTGGGGATCGGTATCGCCCCACAGAGTAACCCAAGAGTCGGAAACGACAGAAACGGGTAAATACATACATACATATACTGTATGTATGATATGGGAATGAAGGCCTCAACAAATATACCTCAAGCCTTATTGACACTGGAGCACCGAACACAAGTCAGAACTTATTGCTTAACGTCAATGCATAACCTGAATAAAACTTTTATGGCAGAACGAAATCAATCCAACCTTTCATTGCCTTAAAAATATTTCATATGTGGGGCGTTCACTGAAACAGCTGTAGCAACTACCCATGAATTCCTGGAACATTTATCACATTTCTGATATGGGAGTGACTGAAGGACGTCTACATGAGTGTCCTCGGACGATTTTCAAGAAGATTCTGGAGCGTGTGGAATCTAAAACCATTAGCTTTCCCTCACACTCTCTTGCTAATATCTGCTTTACATTCTTACACGTACGACCATGTTTGTCTTTAACATTGTCGTGCCCAAGAATGAGCTGTTTACACCATTGTGAGTTATTTGAAGCCCCTGAAATGCATTGCTTACATTCTTTGTTTTAAAAACCTTTTTAGGGTTTAAATTGGGATATAATTGTGATATTAATAACCTCAACCTTTGTTTTTAAAGGATATTTGTGTTCTAAATTATTTAATTATTCCTTACTTTGGTATATACTTTATTTACTGACATGTAATGTAGCCAGTCCTTAAAGGAGAACTCTGTTCTGAAATGGACTAGGGGTGTATTAAAAACATGATAATGAGTGCAATCTTTGGTGGAATAAACCACCTCCGTTTGTTCCCAGCTCACTGACAGTACAGCTCTTTTAGCCGTTGCTCCAGCTTACAACGGTACCACTAGGGGCAAATAGCAATGCCCATGCAAATAAATCACAGTTTTAGACTAGCCATCACAGTGATGGCTTGCTGGTTAAGGCACTGGACTAGAGGTCAGAAGGTACCAGTTCAAGCCTTGCCACTATTGGACCTCTGAGCAAGGTCCTTAACCCTGAAATGCACAAAATAGCATTATGTTTTACTTGTAAGTCCCTTTGCATGAGGGCGTCTGCTAAATGCTGAAAATGTAAATGGAAAATCGACACCGTTAACAAGGATCAAGTAGCTCCACACTTAACTGGTAGAACTCGTAAGGGTCCTGAAATCTAACATGAGGCACTCAGAACTTAAGTAAGTACAAAGTACAAAGACATTTTTATGCATTTGTCTGGTCACCGCCATCTTGAAATTAAGTCAATTGATAAGTTGATTGATGGGTAAAGTATAGTAAGGAAATTGCATGTAAACAGTTGCCAGATATATATTTTTTGCAGCAGCTGAAATCAATGCATTTCCAGTTCAATTCATTTTGCAATCTGTTCTCCGATCCTAAAAAGCTCATCAATCGACTTGCCGAGACTTAAGTAAATCAAATTTGACTTAATTATCTTTTTTTAAATAAACTTTCTGTGCACTTTCAAGGTATTTAATGTCTGGTTTTAAATGTCAGGCCTCTCAGAATTCTTCCTATGAAGTGTGGAGCTACTTTGTAAAAAAGAGATTTTATTTGCATAGGCAGTTCTGTACCGTTATAAGCCTGGAGCATCGGTTTAAAGTACTGTATGTATAGTTTAGAATGTGGGTTGTATATGTTGGTTGGCTATTCCATACAATAGTACTGATTATCATGTTTTAATACAACACAAGTCCAATTCACACCGGAATTTTCCTTTAATGGTGATTTACATTTTACATTTTCAGCATTTAGCAGACGCTCTTATCCAGAGCGATGTCCCCTCATCGTATCTCACCATAACAAAAAAGGCTACGTATTCTCAATGACTTCTCTTTTCCAAACTGGCTAAAAATGACTAATCATCAAGACCGTTTCATTGGGATTAGTCAGTTTTAAAAACACCCCACGTTTCTCCCTAAATGTCATTAAATCTGACTATGCAAGTGACTCATTTCAAGTGGAAAATACATTTTCTACTAGATTCAGTACAAAATAAACATCAAAAACTGAATTTTGTTTAAATTAATCTGCTAACATTACTGGAAAAGTGACAAATATTTTTACAAAGTTTAGATCTGCTGAATTTGGTCCCGGACATCATAGAAACAATAAAAGGTTGCTCTGTAAAGAACTGGGTTTATTCAGTTGAGTTTCTTTTAAACTATTACAGGTCAAATGTCTCAACAGCAGTTTTATTCTTACAGTGACTCCAACCAACCACAAACGTTATTATTATTTTATTACAAACCTGGACATGTAGCCAAGCATCATCAAATTCATCCAATTATTTTTGTGTGTACACTGGACTGGTTTGTAGCACCACTGGAAATGTAAACCCTGGATCCCAGAGGTAGAGACTCAATGTAAATTACTGCTATATTATTTTTTCTTTATTAAATTTGTTGGATAATATTGTTCTATATTACTTTGTTGATGTACAACACTAATCAGATGTTAACAAGGCTGAAATGAAGCCAGCTCATTAATCAGAATATGGAACGACAAAGAAGAAATAAAGCTGTTTAATTGTACTAAATGATGTCTGTTTTGTGAGATTTCTTCGTAGGTTCATGCAGGTTGTGTTTTTTTATTCAGCCATTTTTATTTTTACTGCTTATGACCAGATCTGGTTGATCATTTGGTCAACAAACAGTTTAAACGGTAATTCACTGCATTCCACCCCCCCCCCATAAATAAAAAAATAAAGTGCATGTGAATAATAAATATGATGGTGCACAAATGAGCAATACAGTTTTACTTTGCTAACCTTTTTATAGTAAAGATTCGTTCATTTGGTTTCTCGTTTAAAAAAGTATCAGTTCATTAGCTACTTTTGAGCGGTATAAATAAAATTATCAATTTCATCCAGAAGTATAAATTAATTTAAATACTTAGGATATCAAAGTAATATCTGGATGTATGTATTCTAAAAAAATATAAAAAAAATAGTCATTTAGAAAGTTACACAGATAAAGATTTGACTTGAAGGTCAGTTGAGCAGCTGTTTAGATTTTATTATCTAAATAATGTAATTATACATTTCAAACAGGTTCTATTCTCATGCCAGTAGTATTACATATAATTACATGTGAATCTTTCAATACATCAGAATCACATCAGGACATTTCAGTTGAACCTTTCAGCTATTTCTTTGCTTTGAGCCTCGTTTCGCTAAAATACCAAATCTACTCCATGCAAACTAAAACCTTATCACGCTTATTAAAATGAATTCATTTACTTTGCATAAATAAATGTAAATGTAACTGAAGCCTGTTCTGTGAGGAGGAGAGATGCTGTGAAGGTGCCGCTCACATTTTCCCATCAGTTTAATTACCCAGAGAATTAAAATATGTGTAATTACTCAGTATAAACAACAACCTTCAAACATTATTAAAAAATCACAGTGATTTCATTCCATTCAATCATAATATTAAACATGTCATTAGATTGTAGTAAAATGTAGCTTACTTATGAAGTATACATTAATATATGAGATCAATCTGAAATCAGTGGTGCCTTGGTGAAAGTATCACAACAGTTCTATACTGTCCTCTAGTATTTACTCAAACTTCATGTTTTAATACTTTTAGTTCCTGGCTAAATTATGATTATGAATCAGGATTCTTCATTTGTAGTGCTGGTGTAATGAGGAGATAAAAGAAAACATTTAAACATTTAAAATATGATCAAATATTTGGTTTTCTTACGTCAGTCACTGATCGTTCGAACTGTGGTCTAATAGAAAAACAAAGGATTTCTCCATTATGTGCAATCAGAAACTTAAACAACAATGAGGACAAAAGTCTTGAACATACCATTAAACAAATAGCTTTTAATAAATACTGAGTGAATCTGCACCCAAGCACTGATGCTAGAAAATAATAAAATGTCCTTAAATAATAAATGTCACTGGAAAATAATGCATGGAATTGGAAATAATTGAAAACTTTTCTGAAATGAACAATTTTAAATTATTTAAAAACATAGAAGCTTCTATCTATCCATTCATTATCTAGTTTCACTACAACTTAATCATATTTAGGGACACAGTGGGACACTAAGATCACTAGGAAACAGAGACAAACACACACAGGACAATTTCAGTTTCCCCAATTTATCTGGCTGCATGTCTTTGGACACTGGTACCCAGAGGAAGCCCACGCTTACCATGCAAACTCCACAGAGAAAGCCTCAAATTGTCTTACCCAGTAATCCAACTCGAGATTTCTTGCTCTGAGACGACAGTACTAACCATTAAGCCACAGTGCCACGCCAAAAATAATAGAGCAGATATCACTTTTAACTGGGATTTCTCACATATTATATTAGCGACTTGTGAAAGCTTAAAGCAAGAGAATGAAGAAAAACTATTATTTTTAACATCATTTAAAGCTGTGTTCTGAAAGTCTGTGTAGATACTGTCAGATCAATTCTATTAGAAATACACGTTTCTTTCAGCATTGACCATCTGAAAGAGTCAAAATATTTGTTAACCCAGATTTCACTTTTATTTTTATTTGGGCTTCTGCAGACCGAGGCACATTTCAAAAACAATTGTATAAAAGTAATTCATCCAACTTTGATTATTTTATAAGAATTTTCACAGAACAATCACCCAAATAAATTTCAGCTTTTCTCGCCATCACCTTATGAGTGCTGATTATCTTTTGAGTGTGAGCTCTCACTCAGCTGTGATACACACACACACACACACACACACACACACACACACACACACACAAAGGCATTTCTCACAGGTCTCAGAAACACCTGACTGCAGTGTTACATACACTATTATTAGAGCCAACCTAAATAATCTGCAGACTCTTAACTGGACGTCTGGACTCCACAAAGCTATGACTTGATTTTACTCTACAAGTCATATCAGAATAAAAATACATGAAACTTTTATTACATGAATCTTTTAATGTTGTATCTCGTAAGAGAAAATCAAACAAGCAATCTTACAAGTAATTATATCACTGACAACAGGAAATTATCACTTTTTGCTAAATATGTTTATATTCAAAGTGGGTGGAGCATTGGGCTATCAACCCAAAGATTGGGGGTTCAAATCCGAGCTCTGTTCTGCTCTCCAGGGGTGTTGTAGACGATGTCTGACCCTGTACTCTGACCCCAGCTTCTAAACTAGACTACTATACTACATACTACAGTTACTATACTACAGACTATCTTCTATACATACGAAGAAAGAATTTTGTTGCACTGTACATCTGTATATGTGTAATGGCAAATAAAGACATTTTATTCCATATTCATCACTTTTCTTTGTTCTAGCAACATAAAATGTATGACGGTGAGTAAAATAATTAGAATGACAGCAGTTTTTTAATACAACATTGTGATCTAGAGCATCTGGGCAAAATATGTTATTGTACAGTGCTGTGCCAACATGCAGTCTGCAACAGAGATGTGGTGAAGATTTGTCAATCAGACAAACATAATCGTAAACGTTTATCTGCATTTCAGCCTTCAGAGTTCATCTTTTTCCTGTCAGATTTTTTCTTCTGTGAAAAACTGTTCATTCAAATTCATTCAAAGCACAAATATTTGGTTGAAGGTTGAATTTCATTGTCACTTGTAAAACAAAGATATTCAAATTTCAAAGCTCGGAAGGTATTTGCATGATGTAGAGCGATCGGGTACAAAGCCCAGAGGGGTACACGAAATGAGATACCTGCCAACAGGTAAGCGCCTGCAAAGAACTGACATCTGCCCCAAGCATCATGGGTAATAAAAGGAAGAAAAGCATACACCTCTAAAGGAAGAACTCAGAGGTTCTTGTCTACAAAGGAAGGTGGAGTGAACAGTCTATTAATGATGTATGTGGTGTCTTGAAAACGCAAATAGAGAACTTTTAACTGTGCCACCAGTGCATTTTATGAATGATTCATCACACCCTCAGGCATGTTTGCAAAGCCGGCACCATAAAGACTCATTAATCAATTGAGGATCCATGGGAAGAAATAGCATTTCCTCTAAAAGTACTTATTGGCACTACAACAAATATTTAAATAATTTATCACAGATCCAAAATAAACAAAAATCTCATGCGCCTTTCTTGTAAAGGCTTTGCCAACAACCACGGTCCAATATCTCCAGTTTTCCAGAATGACACTACAAATTATCTGAACACCTAGCACTCTAAGTCACCAAGCTAACTTTTATAAAAACATTCTCAACATGAATCAAACAGCATTAGCAAAGTCTCACCTGTTTATCTAGATCTTCTTTAGCCTTGTGTGTGTGTTTGTGGTGCTTTAACCAAGAGGATCTTGGTAAAATAAAAAAATGACTCATCCCAACCTTTAGGCGGATTAACCAAGTTGGCAACATAAAGGCGTCATTAATCAGGTACCTGGATTTATTCTAGACTATGCAATAAAAAAAATAGTCATCAGATATAAATTCTTCTGATTGAGACTTTTCCAATAACAACATCAAATAGCTGCAGGACACTTCAATATTTATCCATTGTATCGCTACTCATTACATTTCTATAAATAAAGCAAAATAAGTTCATACTTAAGTAAGAAGTTAATATGACAATAAGGCCAAGGAACCATTCACTACGTTCACTGAGCACTTAAATGTACTAGACCTTGTAAGTACGTTGGTGTATATACACTTACTAATTTTTTTCCAAGCTACACCGACCTAAGTTATAAACACTGTGATTGCAGAATATCTGTTCTGCTGTCCACCCTTTGAACCCCATTTATTATTTCGAAAGGAAGCCCATTGTGCATTTCTCAACAATGAAATGATACTCGAATGGCTGAATGCATTAGCACATTCACAACTGGCTTGAACTGTTTAAACAGAGTCCCAACATTTTCTTCAACAATATACTACTATTAACATTTCAGCAAAACCAAATTATTCTGTGCCTAATTACCAAACACACACACACACACACACACACACACACACACACACACACACACACACACACACACACACACACACACACACTCACGTGTGCATGATGGAGTGACAGTGAGGACGGTCAGTTACCTGTTAGCAAGAAACGGCAGAGCTGATCGATGAATTTGTGGATGGTCTAAATAGAAACTGTATAATCTAACAATAATATCCCCCTAATATAATCTCTGCATGGTAAAAACTGCATGAGGCCAAAACTGCCTTTTGAAAAATGTGCAAGGGACAAGGGAAGTTGCCCCCCCCCCCCCAACAATAAATGTCATCAAATAATCCAAATCCAGCAGATTCGAAACTTTTCATAGAAGAAGTCATGATTCTGTGTTTACACTCACATTGCTGAAGTAGCTCATGTGGCAGGTCAAACAATAGATCTTCCTGTTTAAATTTAGAAAGTGGGCCATCAGGCAGCTCCACTTTTGAACAGCTTGGGCTAAAGTACATAGACTGAAAAAAAAGTGTATTATATGAAACCGGATTAAACGCTTCCTGAATGAAAGTCACCGATAAAAGTCAACAATTAATAAAATGAAATGAAAAAGCTTTCCGTTTCTACACTTCACACTTAGTGAGTCTGTCATGATGAGGCTGTTTCAACTTGTCCTTTCTTACTTGACACACTTGGACGTGAAATGCCAGTGTTAATATAAATATGACAAATGACAAAAGGAGTATTTAACACATGTTTATGTTTCATGACGATGGCTCTGAATTTAAATAATCGAACATTCGTATGTATTGTTACAGGCACAGGATATAAGCGATCCTGTTAATAACAGAAAAGGCTTTTGTGGAGAATGTGGATCTTAATGAAAGGTCAGGATCAGAGTCTACATGCAGAAGAATAAAAAAGAGGGGAGAAGCCGTGACTCATTACTGCCACATCAAACATAGCAGGATGGCGAGATGTTTCATCACGCTGCCAGCATGAAGAACTAAATCACCTGGCCAAATGTGCCAAAGCCTTAAGGCCAAAACGAGCATAAATTTACATCTGGCAAGAAAATATACTTCAGTTTGAAGTTGAAATATTGTTGGTTCACTTTGACTGTGTTATCCTGATATTAATATTAAAAACACAAAAAGCTAGCATGTTTTTGTGTGGTGTTTACTTGTCCATATAACAGGAAAGAACAAACTAAAGCATATTTAAAGTAGTAAACCTGATATGTGGTGATATGAAGAAAAGCTTGCAACATCACATTTGACGCAATTAGCAGATACTTGAATCCTCTACAACTGCCGCAGTGAATCATGATCTGCAGTATCGATTTGACACAGTTTTACTCATGGACACAGTCCACCCTATTTATCCAGGCTTATTGTAGGCAATATAATGCACTGGTTTATGCATCCTAGTGGCTGATTCTTAAAATATAAAAAATAACAATTTCTTTCTCAGCTAAAACAAAAATGTTATGAACTTCTAACCAGACAGGGTCAGAAATGTGGGTAAAAGACAAATATTTTTTCCCCTGAAAGTTCTTGAATAAATTCTATTTCCCAACAAATGTTTTAAAATCTTCTTAACAAACATAAACTTATGAAAGTGTCTTTATAGGGGAAAGTGATTAGGAGATGCCGTGACTCACCCGTTCATATGACCATGTTGAACTGTGGCACAATAAGACTGGCATGTGAGCAATGACAAACAATAATCTGCAAAGTTTCTTAGAGTGACATTAATTTATTGTGAACTCTTTGAAGCAGACTAATAAGATGGACCGTGAACTCTCTAAAAAAGAAGCGAGAGAGAAATTAGGCAAATCTCAGAAAATTATCCGGCTTTGGCATGTTATAAATGTGGAAGATTTACAGAGAGATGAGGTAACAGTGCTGGAATGCCACATCTCATTCCAGTCATTCAACGACAAATACACTTCAGTATTGAACCACACTGCAACCTTGTTCTACCTACACTTAACCTGGTTAGGAAAAATGTCAAAACAAATATAGCTGGTTAGTCACTCATCTTAAAATATCTTCATTTCCAACATGCTTCTTACACATCTAGGTATTATTCCTCCACATTTAACCCAATCTGTGAACTGAAACACACATTTACACACAATAGTGAAGACACACTTGGGGGCAGAAGTAAGCACACTTGCCCAGCATGGTGGGCAGCCCTAATACGGCGTCCAGGAAGCAGTTAAAATAAAATAAATAAATTCTATTTTATTTGTCATTACACATATACAGATGTGCAGCACAACGAAATGTTTCTCTTCGTCTGGATGTTGGGGTTCAGAGAGCAGGGTCAGCCAACATACGGCACCCCCTGGAGCAGACAGGGTTAAGGGTCTTGCTCAAAGACCCAACAGTGGCCGTGTAGCAGAGGCTGGATTCGAACCCACAACCTATGGGTTCCTAGCCCAACGCTCTACTCACTAGGGTACACTGTCCCTGTGTAGGGTAGTTATGGGTTCTGAAGTGCCCTGACTGAAGTGCCAACAGGTCACACTTCAGTCGTGACCTGTTGACAATGGCAACTTTAGAGAACAATCTAATTCCACTAACTACCAGGCGTCAGCTGCTCCCCTTTGTGAGATAAAAACTAAGATGAACATGTTTTGTAAAGCCCATAGACCTATTCTTACTTGTACAAAAGAGGTATAATATGTTCTCTATAAAACTACAGGATTTTTTTACGACTTGCATGTATACTCAATCGTATCTACATTACCTGTCTTTAATCACATTTAGCAAGCAATGCAAACATGGCAACAGTAACTATAATGATCCTAACCAATTTATTATTAAACACGTAAATAGTTATATTATATTATTTTGTTTGTCAATGTTTAACAAATTCCAATTTTAAACTAATCACCAGCATTAAGTTCCAGACAGAATAAACTGATTTGACTTCAATGCTGTGAAATCGATTATCAGCAGCAGCGTAATTAAAATAAATGTATTATTTCTCTGATCGTCAATGCACGTACACAAAAGCGGTCACCTATTCCTTTAAGCTCAGTATTTCGGAGAGGTGACCTTGTGCTGCCGTGCTTGGCCTGAATTTTGGGAGGACGCTATGCTAGTGGGACTAAGAGGGAGCCAAAAAAGTATGTCAATACACACACACATGCACACGCACACGCACATGCATGCACACACACACAGACACACACACACACACAGCAGTTATATCAGGGTTATTACATTAATATGGAAGCTGTTAGTGACACAGACGTTTGGTAAAATAAGACACAACATGAGATGAGATGTTGACACTAAGCAACACAAGCCAAGATTTTTCTTTTCCTTTTTAAATAAAGGTGCTGCATATTATCATCATCTATTGTACAGGTAACCCAAACCCCAGCACTCACAAGAGGAAAATAGGAAGGCTGTAAAAGGCAATGCCTAATGGACCAAATGGATTGCAAGGTGCTGTCTAAGATGTCAGCCAGTGTGTGCGTGGGACGTAGCATCTTTATCACAGCTCTCAGTAATGCAAAGAATGAGGATGTGGCATCGGGCCTATCCATCAAAAAGCAGACCTTTCTCTCCAGAGAATGAACTTGCAGCATAAAATCGGCTCTGCAACATGTGCGAGTCGTATGGCCTGAATATCACTTAGTCATATTATCATTAAATAAGTCATATAATTAATGACACCGCACATGAAGTGACAAGATTATTAAACATGACTTTAACGTCTGACCCTCGCTTTTTCATTTTCTCTTCTGACGAAATCAATTGTTTTTTTCTGTCCAGTCAGACGGTTTCATTATTCAGCACCTTGACCCAGACAGGGAAGGAGAGAAGGACGAACAGAGACATTATGAGAAACTACACAGACGAGCTCTGAATCCCAACGCCATCCTAAAGCTATAACAGCAAACACAGAAAACAGAGACCTCTAGTGAGTCTGAAGGGGAACTGTAGTCTACCTCAATACAGCTAGACTGTCTTTAAATAAACCTACCTTGCTCTTATTTATAAGTCTGTTTACATCCAAATGATATAATGACCTCTCTTTAGACTTGAACTCTGACAGTTTTACTCAGGCGTGTTGTATGTTAGGAGATTGTTTGTGCATCAGTGAGACGTATAAAGCACAAATACCTCATGCTAATAATATTAGTTGTTGTTTTTGTTGTTGTAGATTTTTAGAATTTGAATGTCATGTTATAGACTTTGGTTACATTCATGTCAGGAAATGGTTACACATTATAAAAGATTCATCAACTCAACTCTAGTTTATATAAGACACACTCGTGGACAATTTAGTATCTCAAATTCACCACAATTGCATGTTTTTGTATTGTTGGAAGAAACCGGAGCACCCGGAGTAAACCTACGCAAACACAGAAGGAAAATTTAGACTTCACACAAGACCCAAATCACCCCATATGTGAGGCACAGTGCTACCCACTTAGTCACGGTGTCACCCCTTAAAATAAATAATCAGAATGTACAAAATAGAAGATTTTACAATGACAAGTTAAGCAATAAACGGTAATGTTTCATATACTCAAATGCTATGTTTGTTATCTTACTATTACGGCACTGATTTTGTTCTTTATTAAAAAATAGCGCTTGATGTGAAATGTGTCTTATGTTTGTTAATAAGGACTTCAGTGTCATGCTTAACACTTTAACATTCCTACAATAGAATACACACACTAGTGAACACACATGCAATAGTGAGCGTGGCATGGTGAACAGCCCTAGCCATGTTAAAGGTCTGTTACCTTAATCAAGGTCACTTCAGGCATGACTTGTTAACTGTGAGAGTCAAACGGGCAATAATCTGATCACAAGACCAGTTCTGTAACCACCAGACTAAGACAACCAATAAATGTGGGTGCGTGTGTATCATAATTCTCATTATTAGGATTGGTTACATTCATGACAAGCAGACTGTAGTTTTGCAGTTCTCAAGTTTAATGTCAAATCAGTCACAGTTATGAAGCTCCAGTGAATCTTTCTGCATGATTTTAGACTCTGAGAGGAAACCGGAGAACCCAGAATAAACCCACGCAGACACAGCGGTGAACATTAACTTTACACAGAAAGAATCTGGACCAGTCCAGCTGGGGGTCGAATGCAGCCAGGCACCAAAAATAATAGAAAATGTGAAATTAAAACACTAATCAAAACGCTGCAGTACTTTAGCCCACTTGGATGGACTCTCCATGTTACACCAACTGGTGGTGCAATCAGATAATGTGCAACACAATCTCTGCCAACTGTTTCTTTATATTTGCAATGAATACTTCCTCCAGTTACCTTTCACCAATATATCCAATGTGAGCTAATCTGATGACGCTTGTGAAGATGTAGAAGAGATGCTAGATTGGTTAATCACAACATTTTTGAATAACTGAGTTACTATCATTACACGGTCAGTTGGTGGTTACATATTATACATGTGGATGATATAATCAGATGTCTCTGGGCATGTTATATCTGTGATCATAAAAACAACATTTAGTCTGAAGACCATTCATGAAAGTTAGCAAGTTTAAAAGACATAATTATAAAAATAATTTACTAGTCGGTGCAACTGCTTCTATAGAGTTTGAGCCACAACTTAAGCATTTATAGGCCTAAATAATTCAAGGACTATAGCAACACAGAATTGACCGATGATTGATTGTAATAAAAAATAGACCTATAATGTGAAGTATATGATTAACTAATATAAGCAACAATAATTAACCTGTAAAAACTGCACAAGCGCTTTTAAACAAACAAAAACAATTAGTGATTAAAAAGGCAGAAAGTTAGTAAGACTGTATAGTAAATTGTCATTGTAATTTAAATAACTGGATAAAGACATCGGTTAAATGCTCATAAGTACCGACGCCCTGACACTATAGTGCCATTACCTATACTAGTTACATCTGTTTAGTTGTTGTCACTTGGATGAGATTACAGATTATGCATTTGAACAACAATAAAAGATAGATAAATAATAGTATAAACACTCACTACTGAAATCTGAACCAGACTTACACTGATACTGTACAAAATTAGCAGCGACTTTGCAGTGATTTAGTTACAAAGCAGTAGAATAAATCTTTATACATTTGAATATCTCTCAACACCAGCATAAGTTGTGTAACAGAATAATTATTTAATGGGTCAGTAAATCTACATTCTAGATGATACATAAAAAAGTGACAAGACTGAAAAAAAAGCAATAAAGCACTTCACGGATTAATCTGTCAACATAAAATAGAAGTGCAACTCTTGTAACTGCATGAAAAGGCAAAGTTAAACTAGACACTTAGCTTGTGCTGCCATCTAGCGGCTAAATAAAGCAAAACAATGCCATGCATTACATTAAAAACAAATACTTTACTATTGGCTTCATGCTAATTTTTTGGTGTGTACAATGGAATAAAGTAGAGAGACATAAGTAGAATTTACAAGTAGAACTAAAAGCACAATCATCATAGTCGACAGATTTAAGACACTTATGCTCTAAAGTTTACTGTATGGAACGCGAGCATCATTTCTCTTTGTTGATCATTTAATCTTATAATTACTCACTCATAACGAATATACTTGGTCTCATATAAGTTTCCTAGAAAGTGTTCCTACTATTAGCTGCAATTCAAGTGTATTGTGCCATGTGTTTCGGGCACGGCTCACGAGCTTGCAAATGTGTTTTTACTCTACAGACTTCAAAAGGGGTCGAGAGTTCATTCATTCACATTAAATGAGTCTTAATTATCTAAACCAGTATGAAACTAATTAACTACAAAGTTAATTACTCAACTACAAATTACTTGAATTAACTACTCCAATATACAGACTAGCCTGAATTCAGAAATTTTAAACAAGGCAGTCAGTCAGTATATAAGTATTAATCATATTTCAAATTGGAAATCAGATTAATTAAAAAAAACTTGATGAGCACAATGCATTTCACCCTCAAAGGTCCTGACAATAACCTGACGATAATCAATAAAGTAGTACAAGATTTCTGAAGACAGACACAAAAATACTTTAACTAATTTTATTTGCAGCACATAAAGTACACTATAACGCTTCAGCAGGAAGAACCGAATATGAAGATTGAAAAACATTTTTAAAAAAAGAAGACAGGAGCAAATACTTATCAATATAAACTGAGGCTTCAACATGTAGACAACCTGAAGAAATGCACAGTTCTAATCAACTAATCAATAGAAATGAATCCTCTACAGGCAATTTGTTCATTAAAATAACCATATAAAATAAGTATTTGTTAAACATTCAGAACCAAGCACACATCTGCTAAAATTAAAAGAGTTGAAACTAAAGTTTTGATAAATAAATTCATGTGATTGTGTTGTTTACTCCTCAGCATCAGCAAACTGGCCCTGTACGGCAGTGTAGACCAGGTTGATCCACTCGGCCGGATGTTTGTGATGGGCAGAAGGAAAATAGTGCAGTTGCTTTGGTCTTTGAGCTCTGTTCATATAGTACAGACTCGTATCGGGAGCTACCATGTTCAGGGCATCTTCAGCATCTACACAAAACAGCAGGTAAACACAATATACAAGAATTCTTCCATTATTTCCAGCCAATTTAAACATCCTCATCCAAAAACATCACAGCAATGAAGACACTTAAATTCTGCAGCTTTAAACATCCACACTGAAAAATTGGCATCAGGCTAGCACACTGATTCAGTCAACAGCTCTTTACTATGAAGTACGGCAAACCTTGATCAAACATACAAATACACTGGAAAAGGAGAATTAAATAATTTTGCTGTCAACACATTTTTAAAGTGAGCACACACCCCACAGATGAGACACAGAGCTGTGGATCATTGTTGTAGCTCTTAAATAAGAGACACCAAATATTAAACATTTTAGCAGGCATTGTTGCCCAAGTATTCTGATGAACTTAACAGCCATTTTGGGGGTTTTGCCTCGCAAGTTAAAATTTCCACAGAGCCACAGACCAGGCTGGGGGTCAATTGGCCATGTCTGAAGAAAGAAAGATTGGACAGGGTCTGTACCCACTGTGATCGGTTTGATTACCTATGCAAGTATAGAGAGGTTGAAATAGGCAGAAAGGTGAGTATATGTGTACAGGTGATTTGGCAAACTAAGTTTTTTGCAATGCAATGTAAATGCAATCAGAAATGGGAAATCATTGTAAAGAAGCAGATGGGGGGGGGTCTTTTATATTACCATATGGGTTTGTAATGTTGATCGTTTCCTCCTTTTTCTGCTCCAATCTGTATGAAAACTCCTTGATCTCTTCTTCCCAGTCCTCCTGCTGTGAATCTTGAGCAGAAACCGTGCAGACGTTTGCCACTAACTTATTAGAGCAGTTCTTCTTTCGCGACCTGCGCCTTTTCTTTTTGGATGGGATTCCCTTGTTCTCCTGATTGTTACAATTTATTTGAGGTATTGCAACCTGGCCGTTAAGAAAATGTTTACACTTGGATAAGATTTGAGGCATTTTCTTAGTCAACCTATCAAAAATATAGAAAAAAAAGCATTTAAAAGATGGTATCAGGGTAATACAGTCACCAGCTATGTTTAATAGTATATATTTATTCGGACACTTATCTTTGTTACATGTCATTTTAGAAATTACTGTATTGGCCCAAGTATATAAGCCGCACCCGAATATAAACTGCACCCTTAATTTTGAGAGGGATTCAAAAAAAATATATACAAATTGAGAGAGTAAAACTTGATCTAGTATTTTATTCTCTTTGGACTGGTGTGGTGGATACTGGGCTCAAAGCTCACGGCAATTGTCGC
>JAOTRQ010048793.1:0-15769 GCA_028565875.1 Hoplisoma paleatum
TTTGACAAACATTGCAGCACATTTATGCCACTTTATTCCATTATAAAATATGGAATACAACACACTTTATCCAGCATCTTTACTAAAATCTTAAAGGATTATATCACCAAGAATGACTATGATAATGTCGGCATTAGCAGACTTGTTTCTTTTTCAGTACCCAACAGAGCTGCGTGTGGGTCAAGTTTAAAAAGCATTTATCAAATATCAGAATAAAAAGGTAAAAGAAATTCAGAGCATTTCCTTCAATTACAGTTGTGCAAAAAAACGTTTGTCAGCATCAGTATCATCCAGGCTTTTCTAAAAATGGCTGATGTGTAAAGCTAAGTAGCCGAGATTATTCAGAATCTTATCATTTCAAAATAGATTTATTCATTGTTTTTCTATGCAAACCACGTACTGCTGTTTTGTTTGTTGGGATTGTTTTGTGTTTTATTTGAAAATGCAAAATTTATCTGCATTTTTGTGTCCTTCTTTCGTGTGTGCACAAATCATAACACTGACTGAATCATGGGTAGACCTAAACATTTGTTCTATGTATATAAGCAAAAATAATAAACACAAATGATTAAAAACATCTACAATGCTGTAAATACATAGAACATTCTGCATCTTTAAAAAATTCTGTATTACATTATATAGTGGTAACTTAAAACGTGACATGTGTTGGTTCTGTGATGGATGAGTGAGTCATTTCAGCTCTGCTGGTCCACATTATTAATTTGGCATGGTTTTTACACAGGATGCCCATCTGAATGCAACCCGAGCAGTTTAGTGGTTAGGATGGAGCCGACTAGAATGGAGCCGAATCTATTTGCTAGACTTTCTTTAAGTTTAGGGTACTTTCACACACAATACATTCAAATCTCCACATTCACCACTGTGCAGTTAGAATGTGCAATGGGGCACAGCCCAAATGCTATTGTATGTTGACTGCAAACTGAAGGAAAGAGAAAATAGTAAGAAAAATTGTGAAAAATATAAAAAGCACAAAAAGCTGGTGTTTTGGACATGTGTCTGAAAAATAAAAGAAACACGCATGCACCTCACACACACATAATATGATTTGGGGCTGATGATGACAGGGCAGAAAGGGTTTAATAATGGCTGCCTATTTATTGAGGGGGGGAGGGGGGCAAAAGAACATAAGCCAGTTCATTTTTGGAGCTGTGAACATTTTAAAAAATGAATTACAAACACGTTTACTCAAATGAGTATGAACCTAACTAACCTTTTCAGCATTTTGCATTTAGTGGACATCTTTATCCACTTATATTAGTCACACTATACAGTCTGAGCAATTGAGGGTTAAGGGCCTTGCCCGAGGGCCAACAGCAACAATCTACCATTGGTGAAGTCTTTTGGATTATTAGTTGTGTATGTACTATCATGCATACCCACATCATCTATTTTGTATGCATTGATGCAACCCCATGACATGACAGATGTTAGACCTTGTACATTTAACTTAGAATGGCACAAAGACGATCTCTTTTTGGCACAGAGACCATTAAAACTGTTTTGTCCTCTTGACTTCTTTACTTCGGCCTTTTGAGGTGAGTCTAGAGAACTCAGCAGCGTCTTGGGACAAAAACTATGTATATTTTTCTCTTTGTTTATGCAGTCGAATTTTCAGTCATTCTGTGTTAAGTTACATCAGCATCAGTTTGCCGAAATACTCCCAGACCATATTTTACTGTGGCATGTTGTTTTCTTGTGTTATTTCATGCTTGAAAGTCATTTAAATTGTACATAAACTGTAGTCCCCAACCACCAGGCCACACATAAATTATTTTCTTCCGGTTTTATTGACATTTCACACATGTTTTACTACTGCTGACCTTCATCTTCTACGCCATCCCAATCACTACCCCATCACTTAGCAAGAAGAGTAAATAAGCATATCTGGATATGGCTTGGGTGTCCAGTTGCGTCAGCAAGATGTATTTACACAACATCAAGCATGTCTGGAATACATCAACTAATGACTGTGGCAGCTTGGGGAAAAAATATTTTAGTCGCGTAAGGCAGAATGTGCAAAAGCTGCTACAAAATAAAAAAAGACATTGCTTCCATTTTTAGCATTTTAGTCCACAAATTATTTTAACACATTGTAAGTAACACACTTTACACCAGGGTTTATTGTCTTCTTGTTATTGTTATTCATTTTGCTTTTATATTATTATCTTCTTTTGAATTCATGTGAAATCCCTCTGTCCACACTGGTCCTTGATACCAGTCCATGGTGCAAAGAAATGTTGATGGCTGCTGGTGTAAATGAACTGTTTTACCACCCAGTAATTGATCCAATTGTGATACCTTTGGTGATCACAACATTTACAATTACTCTATTTACTGAGTATCTGTAGTTATGCCCTAATGTTCAATAAGTGCAGCGATGGTATAAATTCTTCAAAACTCTTCCATTACAGCACATCTTAGACAAACCAAGTTATATGACTGGTATACTTATTGTTATTTTATTTATGCATTATAACTCATTCACAAATCACCACACTGCACAATGATTTGTCCTCTCAAAGAAAATAAAACGATCTGTGATGACACTTTACTCTATATCTGAGATGAGTGATGAAGTTCCTCTTTCCCTAGTGGAGCAATTCAGGCTGTTATTTATCCTTTCTGGTTTACTCCCTTTCAGTATTTCATCATTGGTCCATTACTGCACTAAAATTCACTTTGGTTTTCAGTGAGACTTTGCAGCTGTGGTCTACTTTAGCTTTTGTAAATTCTTGCTATTGTCTTTTATGACCTTTTGTCCAAAATGTTCTTGTGATGCCTTTCATCTAGAACCCTGTTCTCTGTTATTGTTTGGTCTAGCAGTTTTGTTTTGTGAAAGCAGAATTCTTCTGCAGTGCTGCAGTGTATAAAAAATACTGTCCCATCAGGAACAAGTCTTTGCCCTCTTCCTGATTTCTTATTCTTTTGCATGTATGAGGCACACATATTTCAGATCACCAAACAAATGTAATTGCAAATGTAATTGCAAATTGCAGACAAAGATAAGACAAGTAAGCACAAAACTGCGGTTTATAAAACTGTCTTTATTATTAAGGGGAAATGTGTGTGTAAAAAAAAAATCCTTCTAAACTTGAGAACGGTTATCGTTGCGATGATACCGATTTGATGGAGAATTATAAATTAGCCTTAAGTCTGAAGCCAGTGAGCGCCTCATGCAGTATAAAAGAAGGCAGCTGTAGATCAGATTTTTTTGGTCAAGTCAAATCAACTTTTGGATGAACAGATACTGAAACCCTGTCTTTGCAACAATGTTATATTTTGCTTTTGTGCTGGACTCTGTTCACGTGATAGCTTTAGCTTTAGACTGTTTGTTATATTCATGCATTTTTTTAGTTTTGTCCTTGTTAGTCGCAAGTTTAGCATTTAGTTTAGCTTTGCTCTTGTGTATTTTGATTAGTTTTAGCACTGTTCATTTATGCTATGATTAGTATATAACGTAGCATTTAGCATTGGTGATTTTAGTTTATCTTGAAATTGAGTTTGAATCTGTATTACCCTGATTCGTGATTTGTTATCATAATACTAATTTGATTCAATATCTGTGGATGTGTGTCCACCCCACTTGTCGTAGCTTGTCCTCTAATCCTAGAAAAGAATCCAAAATAGTAGGGGATGTGTTTTGATTACTTGATTCAATAATCTCTGAAATGACACTTCACTATTGTCAGGAGAACATGGAACATATTCATTATTTCAAAACACAGCACGCATGAGGTTTTTGGATAATATATCTTGTGTTTACTGTTTTAAGAGTATTTCTAAACACATTTGCGCCAAGTAAGAGATATGAGGGGAACGCACAAATACACGTCCCTTTCATATCTCCCAATCTGGTTATTAAATTTCAATTCATTGTTGCTCTCACATTATCCTTGCACTAGCCTGTTATGGACACAATAGGGCTAAGTAATTATACGAGCTCCCCTGACATGTATACCGGCCAAAGGTGAAGCTTCACACAGACCTTTACCGTGCACTGCATGTAAAGCGTATGTTCCAATAAATCCTCACGGCACTGGCATGGCTTTACACAGTGGTAGATCTCCCCTGCAGACAATGACAATTGTACCAGTTGGAGGTTTGACAAGGTTTTTGTGCTAACATGTTAGATCTCAGTGTCATTTGAACACTCATCACATCAAGGAACAGAGGTTCATGGGCAGTCAGAATTGTTGTTGTTTTTTTGTTCATTAATAGTTATCCAGCCCTGCATTTCTGTCCATCCAAAAGATATATCAGTATTTCAGGCCGAGGGTGTGTGGTCTACCTGCAGTCTTGACCTATTCCCAATAGGGAATAGGTGGATAAAGTCAAGTCTTAAGATGACAGAAATATTTCTGATTTGTGGGATATCTTATTTTAATTTCCTTCCTAAATTGATAAATGAGGAGACGGATACAGAATAAACTCTAATCCTTTACTTAGAATTCAGCACACATCTCAAGATCTTCAAACTGACATGTGACCACTTTCAACCTTGCACTGTTGAGAATGCAAATGAAACCATTCATTACTCTAGCCACAAATGTAATTTGTTTTTATTATTTGCTTTTTTGTGGTTAATAGGTGTTTGGTTGAGAAGGATAACAATGTAGGAATTGGCGGTAGTGATGGATTCTTCTCTTTTCATCTTTCTTAGATTATAATCTCATATATTAAGCACTGGATGTGCCATATACCCTGCTTCATGTTTTCTTCATATCAGGAAGAAAACTGGTGCCGGGTGTCTCTGTGTTCAAAACACAAAAAAAGGCAGAATACACACATGTAGATACTAAACGAGTAATAAATGCATAATGCCTTCTTTTTTATGCTTGCTTACGAGCATATGCATTGAAGCCAGGTTATGATGTCCACATCACTACAAAAGAGAGTAATACAACATTACTGACATCAAAAAGCTGACATTTTTAATAATAATACTAAGTAGTAGCATATGGGTAGAGTTAGGGGTGATCAACGGGGCAATTGGTGATCTAAATCCAGGCTCTGTTTTGCAACCACTTTTGGGTCCTTGAACAACCTGGGGTTGTACCATACTGAACATCTGTATATGTTGTATAATTGACAACTACATCTACTTTTTAAAAGCATTTTAAACTTAATGCAAGGCTAATAAGAAATAATAAATTGACTTCACCTACCTTTAACCATTTATTTTTGTTTCTTTTCAGGTGTTACTGGTTCAACACGTGGAACATTAATCTGTAACGCTAAAAAGAGACAAAGATTTCAAACATGTAAATATCATCACATGAATCTTATTATGGAATAAACTATTACATCAATAACATCATGTGATCAGATACCAGGATTCAGACAGCAGTACGATTCTCAAAAAGGAAAACTAACCACCTAATGTTGTGACTCTCAATGACAGTTTTGGTAGAAAAAATAACTCCAATATGTTATTACTGCCAAGTCCAAGTTCCTAGCTGTTTTTTAATCGAATCCTTCACCACAGCATGGGCAACCCTCTTTACCTGACCACAGATTTATTTCTCAATTAATGCAAAACTTTCAAGCTGGGAATTCCAACAGATGAAACCTTTTAGCCAGCAGATTCCACTTTGATTTATCTCATGCTCTTGAAACCTAATCAAGAGGTGGAGCAACCCCCAAGGACAGCTGTTTTAACTTTATGTAGTCAAGGACACAGATTGAAATAGAAAGAAAAATAATTCTTGAAAAAAATGTTTGTATCATGCACAGTTAGTAAAACCACTTGAGGCAGAAAATGGCAGAAGGAATGGGATCTAATTGCACTGAAGGCATGATATTCTCAAGTGACATTCATTTCAATTCCACTGCTGATTATGAAGATTTCCAGCAAGAGTTTGATGTCAGCAAGATCATCATCCCATCTATCTACGCCCTGGTATGCTGCGTGGGCATCATCGGTAATGCAATGGTCATTTATGTTATCCTCAAGTACGCCAAAATGAAAACAGCTACAAATATTTACATTTTAAATCTGGCTATTGCAGATGAACTTTTCATGTTGAGCGTTCCCTTTTTGGCCACATCAGCCGCAGTGCGCCACTGGCCATTTGGCTCTCTGATGTGTCGACTCGTCCTTAGTGTGGATGGCATCAACATGTTCACCAGCATCTTTTGCTTGACTGTGCTCAGTGTGGACCGATATATTGCAGTAGTGCATCCAATCAAGGCTGCACGCTACCGCCGGCCTACTATTGCCAAGGTGGTCAACGTCTGCGTTTGGGGACTCTCACTTCTTGTCATTTTACCCATCATTATCTTTGCAGACACAGTTCCAGCTGCAGATGGCGGAGTCGACTGCAACTTTCTATGGCCCGGGTCTACTTGGTCAGAGGCATTTGTGGTCTACACCTTCTTGCTTGGTTTCCTGCTTCCTGTTGCAGCTATCTGCCTGTGCTACTGCCTGATCGTGGCGCGTATGCGAGCAGTAGGGCTCAAAGCAGGATGGATGCAGCGCAGACGCTCTGAAAAAAAGATCACACGCATGGTTCTGCTGGTGGTCACTGTCTTCGTGCTTTGTTGGATGCCCTTCTACATAGTCCAGCTCATCAGTGTTTTTCGTCAGCCACCAGATCCTATGGTGACGCAACTTTTTCTAATTTTAAGCTACGCCAACAGTGGTGCTAATCCTATTCTATATGGATTCGTGTCTGACAATTTTAGACGCTCTTTCCAGCGAATAGTCTGCTTCCGCTGGATGGAGAATGGGCCAGATGCAGAGCAAGTGGACTACTATGCTGTAGCGCTTCGGAGGCAGACAACATGTGGACCACAAGACTTCCCTAAGGAGTGTTGTTTAGCCTCTGATATGGTGTTTCGGAATGGAACATGCACCTCACGTACCACCACACTATGAAAAAGTTTTTGTATATCTTGACTGACTGTGTACTTGAATACAAAATAAGTAAACATTTTATTTCCATGTCATGCTGACTGGCAGTAAACTATATTTGTTCTATTTTTGTACAGGAATCCTGACAAATATTGACAATTACATGAAGTATATGTGTATTTTTAAATCCTAACAATGAAAGTGTTAAATGTGCACAAAGATTTCCTAATATGTAAATATATGTACATGTTTAGCATGTTAGCACTGGTTTTGCTTATTTATTGATTTCTAATATTCGGGTTTGCTCATGAATGTATGTCAATGTATTTAATTTATTAAAATAATATGCAAGAGTAATGGCTGTATGTTCTATTATTATTTTTTCAAAATTTTGAGGTACATAAATTATATTATTTTAATAGGGGAGACCAGGACTGGTTTTAACACGTTTTGTTTCAGCACCTGTAACTTACTGAATTTTTAAGTTCTTAAACTTTTATACAAAGTACACACATTTGTTTACTATAAATGTAGGTTGGAACTGCTGAGGTGTAAAAATTAGACAGGAGAATCAAAATCAATCATATTGCCACATTACTCAATATGCTTTAACCTCTAGAGACCCTGCGTCCTCATATGAGGTCATTACATTTCTGGTTCTCTGCACCATTGTACCTTATTTTTTTTTTGGCCTCATATGGACACACTGCCCGTACCACCTAGTGGTACATACATACACGCGTGACAACATAACACGCAATTGATTGAACACAAGATCGCGACAATCCCACTAGAAAGTTTCTACAGCCAGTCCAGACAAAATCATGGGACATGTAAAAATATTAATCAAATTTATTTTCAAAAGTTACTTATTTATGTACAATAACATGTAAACATTAGCACTTTTTTTGTCTAATGTTTACAGTTTCAGTCAAACAGTTTTGTTCTTTGTTAGCCAATTGTTTCTTTATTTTAGACCTATTGTCTCCATACGAGGACATTGTTTTTTCCAAAAACGGCTTCATGTACAAAGGCAAAATTAAATTTTTATGCTTGTTAGGTCCTACTAATCCCAAATAGCTAGACGAAATAAAAAACACACATCAGGGAAAAGTCTGGGTCTCAGGAGGTTAAAAAGAGGTTTACTAGAATAAAAGAACAATCCAAAACAATGTATCTCTCTCTTTATGGTCTGACTGACCATAACTTGAATTAATTTTCTATTTGGCTTAGGTCTATATGTGTGTGTGTGCGTGTTGTATGTGATAACTAGTGTGAAGGGTGTGTGTGTGAAGCATCTAATGCAGTAGGATAGATGTAGGATAGATGTTATCCTCTGCAGGGGCAAAAAGAGGCGCCAAGTACAAAAGTCTGCTCCTGGTAGTACAAAACCTCACAGCCATACATGGTAACTAGGTGCTGCAGTCCCAGGCAAAACTACAGGGGCTCTTGGAACAGCAATGGGAGGAGGTACGAATGAACTGGAAGCACTTAGTCCTGCACGTCAGTGACATAGGGTATTGGTCACAGACAGTTGTAGTTGAGTGGCTACTGTCCTCTTCAGGCAGCTGAGCAACCCTATTTAGGGACCCGACTGCTCACCTCGATTTGAGTAAGGACCTAGAAAAAATGATCCAAAAATGATACTCATCTGTGCCTATCAGGTTAATCCTTTATTGCAGTCGAAATAAAAGAAATACATATTATAATCTGAAACTTCAACATCAAACACAAGAACCCTTGTGGACTTCCGTGGTAGATCTGAAAGACCCCAGAGAAGAACAGCTTTATTGCAGCAGAGCTGAGTTGCTATAACACTGACATAACGACCTTGATTAAAACCAGGCTACAGGATGAAGGGTCATTGGCAGAGGAAAAGATGGGCTTTACCTTTTTCTAGATAGGCCACTCCCAACCCCGGACTGACGGACAACAACTGCACGGTGTGGGACTGGCCATTAAGAGCACATAGCGGTCAAGACTCACTGAGTGGGTCAAAGTTATAAGAATGTATCATAAAATCAGTTGCCTAGCAAAGTGCTGTATTCATATTAATATTATTTAAAATCTAAAAAAAAATTAAAGTTTAGAAAATCCATCCAAATAACAGTGTTATTATACTCTTTTCTGATTTGGGGTTCCAATATTAACATTTTTTTACCACCATCTATTTCTGACATCACATAAAAAATGCTTTAGTTTGGTCATCATGGTTATCACGATCAATGTATTTAAACTGTTGCCATTCAATGTATTCTTAAAAGTCAGGGCAGTTAAATGGTTCATGTCACTTTGTATAGCGCAGCTGTCACATACATAAGCACATTCCAAAATATTTGAAGAGACAGATATTTAAATCTGTTTCATTCTTGTTCTGTCAAGTGTGTCTCTGTGAAACATAGTAGCAAACGACTGCTAAATCTTTTGTTACTAATATTTGATCCAAATTAACAAAGCATGTCCACTACACTGACAGCCTCTCCATCACTGTCAAGGTTTTTCTACCAGTTATTTTGTCACTAACTTAAAATCTGCTATGCTTTTTTATATGTGCTGTTTAATCAGCATATTGAAGGTTGTTGAGGTTGTTTTTAACCAGTCTTGAATTCTTAATCATCTTCACTTCAGCATTGCTTCTATCAGACCATCATCCTGCTTGGGCATTTAAATATTCCGTAATCAGAAAAACATCTGGTTTACTGGACCATCCTGCTATTGGTGCATTACCATAAGGTTCACACCACATGTGAATGATTCTTATATGTAATGTGTAATTATTGATATTTAAACAAGATTTAACAGAAAAAAATCCTTTGAAAATTGAGTTCACATGCACAAAGTGTTTCAGAAGCTTTTTCTAAATGGGCTTCAAGGTTGTTGTTTTTTTTTTTCTTGATACATAATCACATGGTCATTGAATCAAACCCGGGACTTGTGATGCAAAAAGTTTGGAAACTGTTATACAGTGTCTCACAGTATCAGCACATGAATCAGGTAAAGTTCAGGGATCATTCGGAAGCAGAAACTACAATAAATCAAGTTCACGTGCTTAGTAACAATGAAAGTGTCATTGGGTGCATCAGAGAGCCAACAACAAGACAGCCATCCAAACGGCAATGGTTCTGCAGATTGCCAAAGATAAATAAACTCCACTTATTCTTCTCTAGTTTAGTATTTTATTATTGGCCTTGTCACTACTGGTCGCATGAGGCGGTACCCGCAGCCCTTTCAGGTTGCATGAAGGTCGGCGGTGTGTCTCAGCCCGGTTTCAAAAGCATAGAAGAGATACTTACAAAAGACAAGAAGGACAACTCCACAGTAATCCAGCAGCACGACGAGTGGACATCTAATCATTCCTACAACGGGCGGCGTGTTTCTAGTGTTTTTTTTTAATTTGTGTGGAATTTAACGCCAAAGCAACTTCAAAAAAGCTGCAGAGGTGAGAAAATGAAATAAATGAAAAAAGATGTATAGACTCATGGTTGATTTTGGAGGTCTGGCACAGATTCATTCAAGAGAAAAGGGAATAAATTTGTCATTTCCATTCAAAAACTAGTATTTATTTTTACTGCATTTAAGCTGATCTCCACAACACATTAATTCACACTTAATTTTTGCCTTTTGAGTCATAAAAAGGCTTGTATATTTTAATACATTCATTTTTGAAGTTAGTGATTAATATATTTTTTTCATTAAACTCATACAAACGTACATTTACATTTTACATTTTCAGCATTTAGCAAACACCTTTATCCAAAGCGACTTAAAGTTCAGCGATTGAGGGTTAAGGGCCTTGCTCAGGGACCCAACAGCAGCATCAAACCAGCATCCTTTGAATTACAAGTCCTGTATCCTACTAGGCTACTGCTATAAAGAACAATAAAATGTTTGTATGCTAGTTAGTTAGGGGTCAGAGCTCAGGGTCAGTCATCGTGCAGTCCCTGGATCAGACGGTGTTAAGGGACTTGCTCAAGGACCCAACAGTGGCTGTATAGCAGAATCTGGATTTGAACCCCCAATATTCTGGTTGATAGCCAAAAACTCTACCACCTAAGCTACACTGTCCCTATATATGACAGTGCCCAATTATTGTCTGCAACACAGTGTGCTCACTAGATTGCCTGACCACTAGCAGAGCTGAGATTTGAACCCTGTTGTCCAAGAAAGCAACACTGGTAACCTGCAAAAAAGTTATAACCAGCCCAGACATGATGTACACAGTGAGTATGGATGGAGTAAGGACCATGTGGACCGATCCAACTTATGAGCTACTGTAGCTCATACTGCTTAGTTATATAAAACCCTATTTCTGATATTATTGGGGAAACTATTCCTCATAACATTTCCTTAATTAAAAAAAGAGTACTATAAATATTATTTAAGTAAGAAGGACAAATCGTTTGTTGACTGCTGAAGTGTAAGAGCTTGTGAAACTAAGGCCCTACTCACAATTTCAATAATATAATCATTGAATACTTCAGATTGTGTTTAATTCCACATCAACTGCAACCCGAATTCCAACAAAGATTTTGTGGGACCTTGTGTAAAGCATATATAAAACAGAATACAATCTTTTGCTAATTTAATTTTTAATGTAAAAACAGATACACTTTCCACACATGATTGGACATTATTGGGTATGGATGCATCCCTGAGGCTCGGTTCTTGTTGAAATGTACATACAGGTTTTGGAGCAACATATCTTGCCATCTGAACAACATCTTTTTCAGGGATGCTTTTTCGCTGCATATTTAGCAAGAAAATCTCAAGCCATTCGTGACCTGGTAGCAATAAGTAAAAGCTCTAAAGTGTACTCCTCATTGCGTATAGGAGATATGAAACGCAGTGAGCAAACATTTTTTGCTCACGATTCATTCTATTCGGAGCACGTTATATAAATCGCAGCCACTTTTAACTAATTTGTGCTCATAATTTTCGTTAACATTGAAATATTTTAGCACGTTTTATTAATCGAGGCCAAGCTTTAGGAAATCGTGCTTATGATGTTATATAACGAAAACATTCACTTGAGCTTTCCAGGGCTCCAGACTAATGTATTTTTAATTTAGTAAAACATGTTCTCTGGGTTGAATCGTGATTCAGTATCTGACAGGTTGATGCAAGATAAGCTTTCTAACAGCCTGTATGGTGCCAACAATAAGTCTGGTGGAGACGCATTAAAGACCTCGAGATTGGGCTTTTAGTTTCTGTGACAGGTATTTTAATGCTACAACATACAAAAATGTTCAGTCTCTATTGTATTTTTTATATAACACCAATTTCTGTCTTTTTAAGGTCCTGTGATAAATGCTAGTTTGGTTTGTCAGATCTTCATCTTGAATGTAATACATTTGGTACTCTGACATCTCTTATTAAAATCAACAGGTGGCAACGTGGTTAGTACTGTTGCCTTGGTGGGTAGACCTGAGGCTTTATCTGCAAAGTTTGCATTTGGTGTGTAGGTTTACCTCCAAAACATACAGGTAAAGCAAATCAAAGATTCAAAAGGAACCATGACTGTGTTTGATGTGGCTTGTGTGGTGAATTATTTTAAATGTTAAACATGATTTTAAAAGCAAATTAAAAAATAAATATTAGAACAAGTGTTAACTTCATCAGCAGTGTGAACTGTTGGATCAGACCACACAAAGGTGCTAGTGTTCTCTTCGTTTCCCTATGTACTGGCCACTGCAGAGTTGGTACACCTCACAAGAGCTGCAGTTTTGATGCTCTGACCCAGTCGTTAAGCCATCGAAATTCAGCCTTGGTCAAGACAAGAACCAGACTTAATTTGTGTCCAGGCCTTTTTTGGAGTCAATATCCTTGAAGCAAAGTCGATCCATTGTTCAATCCATGTTTACATTTTAAAATCCATTATGTTTTAATATCGTTAAAATTAAACTGTAACTTTTGGTAATGTCAGGACGGAGTAGTTAAAAACATTTCACTGCAGGTTGTACTATAGGTAACTATATGTGACAAATAAAATTTGATTTGATTTGATTTACTACTATGCACTGCAGCTAAACCTGGTTCTGTATCACAGGCATCACTGAACCATTTTTAATTGCTCAACGATGAACACTTAGTCACCAGTCATGTCAACTGTATTCAATAAACAAGGTGGTAAACAATTAGCTGTCCATCAGTATATGTCCAGAACCAGTCAAGTTCTTTGCTTGTAGTAGAAATACACTGAACAAATGATCTACGGAGTAAACATTTTAATGTCCCAAAGCCTTTTTTGTAACAGATTGTCTGCAGATTTTGCCCTGGCAGAGGACTTTAATATTCTTCTGGCAGACACACCCAAATAAACAAATATTGATAAGACTGTTGCAGATCTGTAATTAAAAAATAACTTTGTAATGCAGATTAAATAAGCCAGACCATAATTAGGCAAAGACAAAAGCAGATATGTATGAATGTCTGTGTCATAAATGTCTTGTGACACAACAACCTAGCAAGAGGTAAAAATGTACTTTATTCTGTTTGGATGCTTTTTGCACACTCCATACTGCACCACTGAAGGATATTTATCATCCATCATAGTACCACTGCACATTGGTACCTGATGACTTGGCACCAGACTTCAATAATCTTTTCCTTTTTTTAAATCCAACATTTCAACACCCATCTTGATGACCCTTTTGGGCTTGGTACTGGCTCTCCAATGCAGCAGCTGTTTGCACCTACGAGACAATTTAGCATCTCTAATCAACCTGGTGGCATGTCTTTGGACAAGAAAAGGAAACTCACACTGACACAGGGTAAACATTCAAACTCCTGCACTGCTTCACCTGGAGATCAAACTCGGGACTTCTTGTCAACTGCTGAGGGATATATATGCCTGAAATCCCTACTGTTACTGGACCACATTAAACTGATTGCTGATCAATACAAAGTTAATTGTATTTTCAAATCACCATTTTAAATCAATTTTTTGTTAGCTGTCAATGATCAATTAGCATATTAGAACAATTTACACTCGGTTGAGCTCTAATATAGGACACTAATATAGGACCTCCATAATCTAGCAGTTATAGCAACTGAAAGATGCACTAGATTGCCTGGCTCACAGCCAAGGGTAGCCTGACAGTTTGACATTCGCTTGCCACAGAAATTAATGTAAGAGCATGCAATTCCACCCAGCATAACTTCTGATGAGAGCTAATTTAAAAAACAAAGATGTTCCTGAATCATTCACTTATTTCTGAAAAATGTTTAAATAAACAAGGAACTGAAGATGTTGACTGAAGATACAACTATCTCACGTTTTGTGAGACCACACACTGACTAGGCAAAAGATTATAACCATTGCCAGGTAAAGAATATCATACTTATTATTTTTTCTTCAAAGCACATGTTAGTGAGTTAGAGTTGCATTAGGTTACATAGTGTATCGGTGTTATATTAAGCTACAAATTAACATTTTATCCTTAATGGTGATATTACAAGCAGAAAGAATTTGTACGGATTTCAGTGAGTTTGACAAGGGCCAAAATGTGACGCCTTAATGGCCTGTGATGGTTTAGAACAGTGGTAAACTGACGACTGAGTCATGGGCATCTTAGACTCTTTGATATATGTGGGAAACTAAGACTGGTCCTTGTGGTCTGATCTAACAAACAAGCTACTGTAGCTTAAATGGCTAAAAAGTAATTTAATTATTTGGGTTCTGATAGGTGTCAGAATGCACTGTGCAGACCAGTTGCAGGGCTGTTTTAATAGCAAATGGGAACGAAAAAGCTTTAAAACTATACACACTTTATTAAGACCATGGTCCACCACAAATAGTTGTGTTTAAAATAATAGCAGTGTGTTCAAAAATATAGAGTTCTGCACAAAAATGTTATAGTTTGTATTTCATTGTATCCATTGTTTTCTAAATTGAAACATAAATGTTGTATTGTTAATCTTATACTTCTTTATTGGATCCTTTGCTTTTTGTATTTGAAGTATGCATGTATGTAAATGTATATATGTTAAAAGCTGTACAAGAAAACCCCTTTCATCTAGTACTTATGTTATGCTTACATATAGATATACACATCTTATATATGGGCTTACATATAGATGAACATAGGCAAGCAGACCGGACATTGCAGCTTAAACATCTGAACTCAATAATGGGGTGAAACATACTTTTGGACATACATTCCTAAGCATATTACTAGTCACATAGAGTTACCATAAATCTGATCTAAGCCTTGTTTAAAAATCCCTCAGCAGCCAAAATCTCTAGCACTATCAAACCTGCAGGTGTTGAATGTGTTGTGCATGCATTTTACAGTTTTCGGAATGTCTCGTTCTAAACCTTCTAAACCATTATTGAAATGGATTATATGCTACAAAAGCTAGTAAAATCTGTCTTAACATTTTGCAGTCTATTTGGCATGTGCATGTGTCCTATTCAAAATATTAAAAGGTGTGTTAGTAAGTGCTGTGTCACAATGAAAGAAGCTATCCAAATATTTTTTAGACTTCTTTATTTTTGAGCCAGGCACTGGCACATCACATAAGGGGTGCTGCTGAGAATTTTAAAACCAGCATGCCTGTTATTATTCCGTTCAGCTAAGGTGAATACAGTGTTGTCAGCAGTCCATATTTCAAGGTATCAAACAGTAAAGATGTACGCACTTGTATATTAGACGTTCTACAGTTTAATCCCCCATTAAGCAAACAATTAGCTCTTTAAATATATATTTTTCTCTTTCTTTTTATACTTATATCTAGTTTTTAATTCTGAAAACATAACATAAGTAACATATGCAAAGTGAACGTGAATATTGTATACAAATATATGTATGAATATATAAATATATATTGTGTGTGTGTGTGTGTGTGTGTGTGTGTGTGTGTGTGTGTGTGTGTGTGTGTGTGTGTGTGTGTGTG
>JAOTRQ010048838.1:0-15761 GCA_028565875.1 Hoplisoma paleatum
CTGCATTTTGTAAAGTTGCTTTGAGACAATATCTATTGGAAAAAGCGCTAAATAAATAAAGTTGACTTGACTTGACATTAGCAGCTGGGATAACAGACTGGTGCAAACATGCAAAACTTGTGCAAATTGCGACATACTGCTAAGTGATACAGTCACAGCAGTACAGTACAGGGTAGATGTGTTTATTTTTTCCATGCTGCATTTGTTTGTCAGTATCCATTGTGTGCGTTTGTGCACCAGCCAATTAGTTGTTTCATCTCCTTTTAACCAGATGTGGACTGAGCACAAAACTATGGGGAACTCCAGCGTTCAAAGTTCTTTCTGTCCAAATATGACTAATGGTGGCTAAACCCATTCATTGAGCAGTTAGGACGATACACAAATTGTGGTGTGCCCATGGTGAGATGCCGCAGCACGGACTTAATGTCCCTCATGATGAGTTTCTCAACCACTTCATGGTGAGAAAATTTCGTTGGCATGAGTATAATAGTGGAAGCCCGTGGCTTTTAGCTGGTCGGAATGTTAAAACATCTATCAGTTGATCTACAAATTCTTTGAGCACTTCGCCAGGAATGTTGTCTGCGCTGGCAGCATTCTGTGATTTTCCTCACATTCGCTGTGGTTAGACAAAGCACCTGGTCATCGCAAGGGCAATTGTCTTCTCCGTGACTTTATCGGTCTGCGCCTGGAACTGAGCATATGAGTCATTTAGTGCATTTGTATAGTAAGCATTACTGTTGCAGGTGGGTGGTTTGGCCCTATAGTTGGTTATGGCCTGGAAGTTTTTCCACATGTACCCTTGAAGTGGCTGTGGATGTTCTCGCTATTATCAGAACCGCCAGGTCACCAGCTTTAAAAGCAAAATCTCAAAATCACCCTCTCATGCCAAATGTATATGTGAACTCAACTCTTGGCTGTGAGCTACTTTCCTCCTGCTAAACACCCATAAGACTGAGCATCTTATAATCTGCACTAAACCTGTTGTCTCGTTTCTTACCAACACATTTATCTTCTACAGCACATAATCTTGGAGTTCTGTTTGACCTGCTCATGTTATTTGAACTACATATACATTTTCCTGCTAAGTCAGCCGTCTCCCAGCTCTGCAATATCTCACGTTTCCGTCTATTAACGTCTGCTGAGATCCTGGTCCATGCCCTTGTCACATCTAAACTCGACTATATATTATTTCCTGCTCTGTTGGCTTTCCTCAAAATCCCATTGGCCTCATCAGACCATTCAGTATGCTGTTGCTCGTACTCTGCACAAGTAAATATGAGCACATGACCCTGATTAGAACATCACCACTGGCTCCATTTACACCTGCATACTCAATAAATATTACTTTTAAGACACTCGTTGGCTTGGTGGCCCCTATATCTGTCCAATATTTATCCCCTCACCGATTGTTGGATGCTGGTATCCTGGTCCTTCTCATATTTGATGTCGTAATTTGAGCCTAATTCTTGCCATTCCTTGACCATTGTCAGCCATCACATTCGGATTGTCATTCTAAAGAGCAAAGCCAACTCTAGACAGTTAGAGTAGTTGTTTATTATAGAAATTTATTCTTTACCTTTAACTTTCTGTCATGTACTTTAGGTATCTTAGCAGTTATCACTAAGTGATTTTCCACCTACCATTTTGTGTGAATTTTGCAAACGCTCTGTAAATTCCAGATGTAAATGAATCAGTCAGTAAAAGTTAACAGCACACGCCAATTTTCAAAGCATAATTGTATTTAAAGCAAAACGTAAATTCAATCTTTCCATGTTGCTCGTTTCCCTGCAGTGTATTGACACATGTTCTAAGGTGTTTTTCCATAACTGTCGTTGATTAATTTCACAGTTTTCTGCTGATATATTGTAAAACATTTGGATTTCCTCATATTTTGGAATCGAATATATCTAATACAGCTTTTTATGTTTTTGTTCAAATCTTTCAGATGCACATTCTCTTATCTCTCCCTTTTTACACATACCATTGACTTTATCCAGTCTGTATCTTCCTTAATTCTCTTGAATACTCCATGGCCATTCTGTTTGCTCTCAAAGGGGCATGAAAAAATCAACAGTTTGCCTTATAATCTGATGCGTCTTATTTATTAATTCTGGTTGGGTTTACTGGCCACAAACTGATTTTATGTGGTATACAGATTGTATGTGTTAGATGGATTTTGTGTGATACACTGCAATAATTTGTTTTAGTTTGACTTTGGTAAGCTACGAAAATGCACCACTTGGATTGTTGAAGGATTACGGTTACTGTATTCAGGAGTCTTGCGGTATGTTATGTGCCATGTTGCTACTTTTGTAACTCCTGACTCAGTTTCTTATTGGTTCACTAGAGAACTTACTCTATTGCAGGACCAGAACTCCCAGAATGAATCTCATCTGTTCTGGCTGCTCCAATCACATCTCTGTCTCATGCTCATCATCTCTAAAGTTCTAATTTACCACTTACAACTGTCTGTAATTTATGCCTGTATTTAAACACTCACATTGTTTATATTGCTGCTGTTCTTTCAGTGACTTACCGAACGTTCTAGGTCTTGTGTTTCAGAGTTTGACCATTTTTTTACTCGTTTTTTTTTATCCTTGCTTTGTTTACTGTGTGGATATTCTGGTTTTTGGACTTGTGTTCTGTTCCCGGTTACTCTTTAGTCTCTTGCATTTGTTCTTTATAATAAATCCGGTTTTGATTTTTAACATCAAGCATTTAATCTCAATTTGAAGCATTACAATGTGTTTTGGCAGTGGTGTGCCTTATGTATGAAAATATATCGTTGTGTTGATTGATTGCCCCGAACAATCCTGTGCACCTAATCGGCAATAAAATATGGTATAAGGGTTTATGTATGGTTTTAGATCACCAGACCCAAAGCAAAATATCTTTATTTATACATCAAGTTTTGCATTATAACAAGAAACAATTAAAAGAATTTCGTTGTTTTAGTGAGTAAAGTGCAAGTGCTAAATGCCCCTTGATCTCTGATCCTTACAAATGGTACTCTCTTTTATCAAAAGTCAGGATCGCTCATGACAAGGCTGTGTCAGTACCCCTGGCAAAAGGTCATTTATACTTCTGTGATGACAGAATTAATGCAGAAAGGTTCATTAAAATCTTACAGCAACATATGCTCCATTCTAGATGTCATCTTTTACAAGGTCGACCATGCATTTTTGATACTGTACTAACTTTCTTTGAATTGTTGCAGAAGTTTATGAATACATCTAACTAATGTCCAGCCAGTGTAAATCCAGCTGCTTTAATTGTTACATTTAGCTGATATGGTCCTGCCCACATGTGAATCATTCAAAAAGTGAAGTTATTAAATTACATCACACCTCACGACGTGTATTTTCTCCATTCTTACAAACAGATATGACTCACTCATGAGTATGTGATGTCCCACAACCACATATCCACAGCTGTGCATCTTTATCCACGATATCCTTCAAATATTTGGTATTAGCTTGTATTGAGAGCTTATAATTAGCCACATTTTTCATTTTCTTTTCAGCCTAAGCAGTTGTTAATCAGCAAAAGCATTTGCGTCAACTCTGCAAACAACATTGTTTCAAGCCAAAATCTTCAGGTATTATGCAAAATCTGGAGAGAACATTTTAATTTAATAATAATTATTATTTATAAATTATTATTATTAATAAATAGTTTTATATCTAAGAAAAGCTTATCTCTAAGAAGTGTTTGATCCCTGAATCAAGCAATATATTTATTGATTGAATTATAATTTTAATTTAAACAGTCCTCAGTATGCTGTTAATATTTTGACATCATGATGACACCTAACATTCAACAGGACCTCACCATTGCAAGGCTTTAAACAGGGTCTTCTCAGATTGGGGTGTCTACTGAGCTTATAGTGATATCAGCAGTTTACAGAAAGACTGGAAGTCACAAGATGCGTCATGCAGAACCAGAAGATGAATGCTACACAACTTCAGGAAATATTAAGGGCGATGAGTGATAAGGAGGTTATGTCAGTGCGGCCTGCATTCTAGACAGTGTGCAAGACCATATCACAAGTCATCTACAGGAACATTTATATCGCACAGGGGAACAGTGGGTCTCAGTGCTGTTCATGCATGAAAGTCGATTCATGCAAAGTAGAAATGAAGGCTGGAAACATTGAAAATGTTCGAGATGTCAAGAAGAGCCCTTTGCATCAGCCACGGTGGCCTTTGGGCCTGGTGGTATTATAGTGTGGGCAGGTGTGTCTAGTCAATACAAAACACTTAGTTAATGGTACAATGACAAGCCCATTCTACTTAAATAACATCATTTATCAATCATTGTGCCTCTACATCAGTAACACAGGTCTAGTTTAATCTTTATGGATGACTATGCTCTAACTGAACTATACTGCATCATTAGAGAACAGCTGCTGAAGACTAGGGTTTCTCAAATGGAATAGCCTAGAACTTCCTACAGACCTGTGTTTCATAGAAAACCTATGGTATGGTATGGAGGCTCATATCTTTGTACCCTAGAACCTCAATGATCTAAGGTTGGGATGCTATGCCTCAGCAGACAATAAGTCAACTTGTGAACAGAATAAACAACGTTATTGAGACGGTGACATTTTTTGTTGAGATATACACTCCACTGTTTATGGGTTTTGTTTCATTTATTCTTTTGAGATGAAGACATCTCCATTAAATGCTTCTACTACTCTACTTTTACGATAAAAGAACACTGTAGTGTGAACTTCTTTAATTTCCTTAGATTTCACCTAAAAGCTAATTAACAAATTTGTTGCATGGATGATTTTTTACTGACAAAATCAAAACAAACAGAACTATTGTAGGTTTATATTATATGCAATGAAATAAATGGCAGGTGCTATTCTTTTAGTCCTTTGTAGACCTTATTTGTGCATTCATTTGCTCTAGTAATTGGATATTGTGATGTTTCAAAAAACACTTTATGCCATCCATCAAGTTTAAACCAGCGCTTTTTCTCATTTAAATGCAACAGCCAATTAAACAATAAGAAACAAATACAAAACAAATATATTATTCCAAGTAAATAATAAGATTATCTAGTCATTTCTGTTCACTGATAGTCATAGAAAAATTAGCCCTAGACCACAACACAAAGAAATATGCAGTAACGACTAAAGAAATCTGACAGAGGTAGGAAATAGTGTTTATTCTATTTTTAGACTAGAAGGCATTAAGCATGAGTGCAGTGAAAACCTCCTCCCTGTTTCTTCTCACATCTTTTATAGCTGAGCTGGGTGATGGGCTGTGGGTAGGTTTAACATCTCTTGAATTTTGATTACTGGGTTATAACTTTTTTTTTTTTACAATAAGGTCTTAATTAATAACATAAATTCGGGGGGAAATGGGACCGTTTGGATATTGGGAAAATTGTCAGTCTTCCTTGCATTTTTTTGCTTGTCGACAATATATTTCATGTTTTATTTGCTCAGATTCATTTAATTTTGAATGTACACCAATTCATGCATTCCAGGCCTGCAATATATTCCATTTAACACATTAATAGAGGTGCAATCATGCAACCCACATGATTCTGTTTTTCAATAAAAATGTGAAAAATGAGTCCTCCTATACAGTACCCCTCAGGCAGCACTGCATCATAAACCAGTGCTCAACAACAGCTGGTATAAACACATTGGTGAGGAATCACCTTGGCAAACATTTGTCAAGCACTACAGTATATATAATGTGTAATGCACACATTACAAAGGCATGTCTGTGGAAGAAGTACATATGTCTAGACTAGCCTGTCTGCAGTTCCCAATAGAGAATGTGTTAAGAACTCTGAAATGAAAAATGCAATAACAACAACCCCATATTGTTGATAGGAGGCTGCAGCATGTCAGCAGATCTTGCTGGGGTTTTTAATAAACTGGATGAGCTGCACCTTAAAAAATCCCAGTTTAGAGTAAACTAAGGTGTAATGTTTTTCTTAAAAGGTGTAAAATTTTCTTAATGTTTTACATCCAATTGCCAGAATTGGAAACGATGCCTCATTAATAGTCAGCTAGAGAGTAAGCAAACCAGGGTAGGCCTCAGGTCTAAAGCAGATCAACAAACTTCGCTCATATGTCTTGGCTCAAATGCAAACTCCAAGGATTTGGACTTTGTGGAGTAAAATCTTTATTAACTCACTGCACAGGTAAACGGATGAGAGTTGGGCAGAGACTGCTGTGCCAAATATAGTTATTGTTATTAAATGGTGAAACAATTCATTTCATCTAGTCATGATCATTACATCTTAAAAATATATTAGGTTGAATTAGAGAGCAAAAATGTAACCATTTTGGTTAGACTGGGGTAAACACATTAAACTTATTAAACACAAACTTATTAGAACAGCAGTATCTTCCATTCTTCATAGCTCACAGTTTGAGCCAGATTTTGAATTCATTAAGCATACATCTATTGCAACAGCAACAGCAAAGGGGATATGACCTGGGTCAGAGAAAGAATGTGATACTTACAGGAAAGAAGAGAAGTAATGCTCCAATCAGAATGGTCTCAAGCAGAACCAGACCTGAAGCCCTGATACTCTGAAAGAGAAAAACATAAATCTAAATATTTAGATTATAAAACTTACAAGCACATTGAAGTACTGATCATAGACTATAAGTATCTTCATTAATAATCCTTCCTTTTTATCCCAGCTTGTTACAGTCACTAAAGGTCCATTGATCAGGTCAATGTAAAAGTTGGTGCCTTCTGTAATTACTGTGATTATCAATACAGCTCTATTACATAACACAAGCTCACTTGTCATTGCTATTGAAATATTTATTATATATAATCATATAATTCTCTAACGTTATGATTTTTCATAATGTATCCCATAATGGTGTTTAATTATATATTGAGCAAAGTTTACAAATAAAAGGCATTGTGCCATTTTTATTGTGTTAGTTATAACCACAGCTTAATCCTTGTTATGGTCATAGTGGGACACACACAGAGCATCTCCAGTCAACCTGACTGCATGTCTTTGGACTTTGGTTTCTTCCAGGTACTCAGGTTTCTTCTAGTTTTTCCCCAATGCAGACACAGGGAGAACATGCATCTCCACACAAATCACTTTACCCAAGAATCAAACCTGATATATTTTGATGTGAGCATGTAAGCCACTGTGCTGCAGAAATTGTATTATAATTATTTTTTTTATTATTATTTGAAACATTTTTATAAAGCAGCCTAAAACATGCAAGTATAGTATAATATATACTATATATTATATATATGTAGTTCAAAGGACAATTTATATAATCCATTATTTATTTTTACAGTTTGTTCGAATGTTTTTTACATTAGCAAACTTCAATGTAACAATCAAGTGCTTTGTTGTATGATCCATAATAACATAAGCCACGATGACATTGAAATATAAATAACAAAAATGCTTTCTGCTGTTTTAAACAAAACAATTACTTCACTCCAAATGCACTCTAAATATATGACTTTAGTGCCTCAGAAGTTAATGCTAAAGAAGGTTCTATGAAAAAGCTCTTGTATTTTTTCATGTGAGAGCTTTTAAGTAATATGTAATATGTGACCAGAAGCAACTTCAGATCATGCAGTGCTGAACCTGAATAGTTTTAATGATCTGCGTCTTTCACAAGAACTTATATTGTTAACGATTATATAACATTGTACTAAAAGAAAGATCATTGTTTACTTAGTACATAATCTGTGCAATAATATCTTTTATACTTTTTCCAGAAGGGAAATGTGTTATCCTTTTATCAGTAGCTGGTGCTACCAACCATTCTAAAATCAAAGGACTGGTTCAGAGTTGAGTCATTTTGATGCTGAATAGATATTTTACTAACCCACTACAATTCTATTAAGCAAAATGCTGATGCTGCTTAAGTGTTCATCATTTCTCTAAATCTTAAAATAAATTCAGACTTGTAAGGTCTATGCAACTTTTAGTGGGTCCTAGATTTTTCATAGATACCAAACTATTGTAAAAAAACACATTTCAGTCTGTGAAAATAACCTACTGTAACAAATCTGGTCTACCTACAAAAGCACAGATTAGAGTCCTGTACCTACAACATGTAAACAAGATTAAGACAGTTATGCATAACCAAGGTGAGGTAATACTGTGACTAAAAACACTAAACAAAAAGTTAAACAAATGTGTTTATTATGTATACAGCTACTTAGCTTAACAGCATTTCACCAGGTTCTTAATAGCCTTCTTAAAACAAGAATAAAAGAATTTATATAATCAACCGGTTTAAAAAAGGCAAAAATGGAGCAATCACTACAACAAATGACACCGCTTGCTTCCAGTAGATTAAGGTATAGTCTGTATGAAATGGAAGCGCCATAAAAGCGTAAATGTCGATGGGTTCCCCAGAGAGAAAATAAAAAAGCCAACTTGGTCACTGAAAAGCTGTAGAGGACAAAGCTTGGAATAGCTAGTGCCCGCTCCAGCTAACAGCAGGAGTTCAACCAGACACTTCAACTTCAGAGCTCAAAATCACTGCAGTAACAGATTTTTGATGTCTGTATGAATAATTCTTTACATTGCACACCCGTTTTAAATAGCTAGCAATGATTAGCTAATCACTGCTAGTTATTAGTCTTTGTCAAGTTGCTTCATTCGTTACAGTTGTTTAACACATTTTAAGTGCAGTTGCATTAAAAACAGTTGACATCAATCCTTGTAGTACTGTTTTATCCAGGATATTTCAAATCTAAACCCAGCATTCAACATTCAAATTAAATAATTGTCATACATCGATACACATGTGGACTACAGTATTTTTTTATACTTCCAGCTGTTGTTCACTTGGACCTACTTTACCAGAACAAAGCAAAAATGAAACGATCAGTAAAATACAATTAACTAACAACTGTCCTAAACATTTTGACTGAATCAAATGCTTTTAATACAGGGTCCACTGCCTGGAATACGCTGATGTCCTTTTTGCATTGGTGCAGCAGTAAAAAATAAAGAAAGAACTTGTTTTGATTACAATTTGTACAATTTGGTACGAAAACAAAGAAAATCTTTTCATTTCTACATAAACTGTAACCCTGTTTAGAGAAATGTTGATAAACTAAAAATCATACTGGAACTTCCCAAAGCTATTAAACTAAACAACGTAATCAGCAAAACAACAAGGCTGCTCATCAAATATTAAGGATGCTGAGATTTTTATAGCGTAATGCACTGGAAGGTCATACCAAATCGATGAAGATAATTACATGAGTCACTGACCATCGTTCAAGACTGCAGTATGTTGTTACTCTTAAAAAACTATTTAGTCCATCATGTATATCATTCATACAACTGCTATTAAAATGACTGGAAGTGCTATAACATTACATTCAAGAAATTAAGGAAACCAAACAAACTGAGACAATGAAGACATTTCTATTATTTATACAAAGAACAGAGATAAAAGGCACTGTTAATAAAAGCAGTTAAACAGTCTTTTGTTCTGAGGTGACAGGGGAGTCTAGTTCACTTACACAACATCTTTGGGATTTTTTAAAATAGGAATAAGTTTTACCTTTTAGTTAAAACACACAGTAGCTAGATATTACACTCAGCTTAATACATAATCTCAGAAAATTTTGAATCTCCAGTTTACTTCAATTGCTGCAGGACTACAGGAGAACACCTGAGCATTTGGGGTAAACTCACATATACATGGTGAGAACATGCAAACTGCATCTATCTGTCTATTAGTAGTTAAGGTCCTGTATCCGTAATTGGAAAATTACTGATTCAAGTCCCGCCACTGCCTGGTCGCTATTGTTGGGAGGAACAGTGTAGCCTAGTGGGTAGAGCATTGGGCTGGGAACCCAAAGGTTGGGGGTTCAAATTCAGGCTCTGCTACACTCCGCTACACTGCCGGGTCCTTGAGCGAGACCCTTAACCCTGTCTGCTCCATTTTTTTGAATCACATGCTATATCACACTGGTGACCAGTGACTGGAATTTAGTAAGAATTATTTATTATTAAGTTTCATATGCTGAGTTTGAGGAACTGTGTTCCGTACACCGGAGCTAGTTGCTCTTTGACGAGGGGCATCTGTACCTGTACAAAACTAGATTGTTTTTAGGATTCATTTAAGTTTTGCATTTAAGCCCATGTTTCCTGGATGTCGGGCTCAGACCATCGCTTCATTTATGTGATGGCTGGCCCTGCGCTCTGACCCCAACTTCCAGACAAGTTGGGATATGCGAAGAGAAACATTTCATTGTACTGTACATCTGTATATGTGTAATGACAAATAAAATTGACTTTGAATTTGAATTTATAATGAAATTCACTTTAAATTAAGCAATTAAATAAAGGCCAAAATAGTAACAAGAACTGGAACTGTAACAGAAATTAAAAAAAGAAAAATGTAGTGTAGAAAAGTTAGCTCACACTACAAACACCTACATAGTTTATTGTTGTGCTTCATCTAACTTTCTGACCCAGTACTGTCTGTCATAAATAGTATCCACCCACACTGATGATCTCTGTGAATTGCTCTGCTTGTTGGGAAGCAAAGGTTGAAACTTTATCTGAAACATTGCTTATTTGTTATAAAACATCATATTAACATTTGTTAACAAAAATCTTACAAAAACAAAAAAGCAGCACAGCTAGAAAATGTATGCTGTATGGTGCATTCTGCAAATAAACACCAATTACCACACAGCAAGCAGCAGAGCACTTATTTACTGAGACTGGAGGATCCAGCATAATCCAACGTAGTGTGTGGCAACCATATAAATCAGTGAGCTAAAATTAGCCTTCTGTTCACTAAACCAATCTTTCATACTGTTGTAAAACCAAGTGTGTACACTAGTGTAAAAGTTATTTCATCTTTTAAGATTACCTGTTTTGTATAAAGTCGAATCCTGTTAATAGGACCACCGGTTTATACACTTGTAATTTAGTTCGGTTATTCAGATCAAAATTCCGCTTAATCTGACCAAAGAACGTGAGGTCGTCTTTGATTGTGGGGATTTTGAATCACATGCTAAATCACACTGGTGACCAGTGACTGGAATTTAGTAAGAATTATTTATTATTAAGTTTCATATGCTGAGTTTGAGTGAGTGTGTTCCGTACACCGGAGCTAGTTACTCTCCAACGAGGGGCATCTGTACCTGTACAAACCTAGATTGTTTTTAGGATTTATTTAAGTTTTGCATTTAAGCCCATGTTTCCCGGATGTCGGGCTCAGACCATCGCTTCATTTATGTGACCGTCTGTCTCTTCGTTCCATTCAGTTATTGAATCTTATTTAAATTAGCCTGCTTACGCATCTATGTGCATGTGTGCGTGATCTACACTGCCATCACAGATTCCTAACACTAAACTAAGCACTGTTCATTGAATAATTTCAAAACGATCAAAGTTCTTAAACATTAGTTCTTATTTGTATGTTTGCTATATGTGTATAATCACACAATAAAGGTTTAATTAAAGTTTATTATATTACATAAGTTATAACTCGTCTCGCTTTAGTGCATGTTCGTTTAATGGAACCAGATGGATATTAGACCAAAACGACTGTGTCCAATTGGTCCAATTAACTGGAATCGACTGTATTATTCACATTGCCAAGTAGATCACATTAAACCAAGTAATATTAAAAACCCAAAAGATCTCTTTTACTGCAACTCTTAAATGCTAAGAATAATAATGGTGTTTAGTTTGAAATACAGTGGAACCTCAGTTAATGAACGCCTCCGATAGCGTCCAATTTGGATAACGACCAACCATTTCACAAAAAATTTGCCCCGGATAACAATCAAAATTTCGGATTGTGAACGTCACTACATCAGCGACGTCATCAACAAGTGACACGCATCTCAGACCAAGCGTCCTTCACGCTTAATACAGTTCTCTTTATCTCTTTCGTAATTCAGTTCTCTTTATCTTTACATATTCTAATAATTCAGTGGTTTTTGTGTTTTATTTTAATAATAAAATCCTCAATCATGATTCTAAAGAAGATTCAGAACAATAGTAGCAGCGAAGTGAAAATACAGCGACAATAATAGAACTGAAAAAGTCATGATTTCTATGTTTGAACAAGTTGTGCGTGTGTCAGTGATCACGGCTGAAATACGGCAGGTGGAAGTGAATAACACACACTGGACACTAAAAAAGTGTTTTTAATCTGAAAGTGACCGATAAGGGAAATAACTCCCGATTATACAATAACAGACGTTCTCATGGAGCGGGATGCCGCCGCCTCAGTACTCAAAAAAAGTACTATCCAACCCTAGTTGGTACCCCAAAAGTAGCTCTCAGTTGGTGACCCCTGATCTAGTGCAACCCTAATTTTAAATATATTTTTTTTCTATTTAAAAACCTTGGCAGCTGCCTCTGTAGAAGGGAGAATCAGTTTTGGGAGGTGGTTTGTCATCTATCTCGAATTCTGAGTAGTTGCTATAATGAGGTGCTATTGCAAGTTGAGCATCTACTATCTGGCCTCGGCTTTGGCTGGATAGCGCTCCAGACATCCGGTGCTTTCGGGTTACGGCCGGATATAATAAATGTATTATCCGGTGCAACTCTTCTGGTTATCCGAATTATGGCTTTGAAACAATACGCTTCAGTAAACAGCAACAGATGAACAGCCTTTTTCTCACTAGCTAGTGGAGTGTGTGGTCGGTGCTATCTATGTAGGACGCTCAGTAGGAATTGGACAGTCCTGTAGTCTACCTTTCTTAGCGTTTTTTTTTTCTTTGATGTTTAGATGCTGATGGAGTCTTTGGATGCGTTCCACAGAATGTGCTGGATGACGAGGAAGCACACCTCCTCACTCTTCACGAGAACTCTTTAGACCTAGAGAACCTTAAACATGTTTCTGAGAACGCTTACAAGCATTACCTGAAGTCTCGACCCAACCCATCACCTGAATCCATCAAGCGGGTGAAAAATACTGATCTGTCTACCATATCAATTCACCCACTGATAGGTTTGTACAAGTTTTGTGTCTGTATCTGATTTGATGATTGTTTTTGATGATTTTGCTTCTGTGAGTGTTTTTTTTGTGGTATGATGCCAGGTTCTGGATTTGAGAAGATTGAGTTGGAGCGACTGCAGATCGTCGACACTCTCAAGGCTTATAAATCAAAAGCTGTAAGTAAAAAAATTATTCTAATTTCTTAGTCAATTTCTAGTAGGGTCTCTGGGGCAGTATTTGCCTGACTTCCTTTTATATGTACACATTTCTATCAATCCCTTTGGATGGATTTGCTTGTGAGCTGGCTTTGCATATGAAGACTTACACGCCAATTTGTTTGCTTTTCAATTTTTTGTACATGTGCCATGGGCAGCCACGGTCCTTATACAGGGTTGATGAAACTTTTAAGCAATTGAGCCCAGACCTCAATCCAGTCTTTTCCACCCTGCTTGGCTCATGGTCAGTTGACCTGCTAAAGGGTACTGTCATCATGATTTTTTTTTTATTTGAAAAGGCTGAAAGGAGTGGATGGAAAATAAGAAATATTTTTCTAATAGTTTATTAAATGTAAAAAAATTACTGTGATCTGTGATGTACTACGTAGCAATTTGTTTTTCTTACAACTATTTAAAGCCAGGGAGAATGAGAAAGCCAAAACCCTTAAAATCCTAATAGCACCCAAGCAATCAATAGTTGATCTGGGATTTGAACCAGGCGGTGTTGGTGCTAGCTGTTTATGTTTTTGTCCTGCTGTAATGTTTATATAATGTCTTTAAAATATTTGAAATAAATTTATTTTACCATGTCAGACCATATTCGAAATTAATTCCAACAACAAAACCAATGCCAGCGAGGTGATGCGGACGAAGCGATCTTGCGACAGCCAACTGGTGGACAAATTTCACAAGATGAGAGAAGAACGTTTAGCTGAGACCCAGCAGAAAGCACCAGTTCCTCCGAGCTCAAGCAAATTCCAGGCAGCGCCTGCAGTGGACGAGGGCGAAGACCTTCAGGTGACTTTAGAAATCGAATCCAGAAAATCTTCTATAAACAAGAAACGATTTGATTTCAGTAGCTCACGTGTGTATGTTGTGTTCTACAGGGTGTTTTCTCTAAGGTGGTTGGAGGAGTAAAGAGGAAACAGCATGAACATGTGGATGGCGACAGACCAAAGAGCAAGAAAAAGAAGCGGTCTGGAAAAGATGAGGAGTTTTACATCCCGTACAGACCCAAAGACTTTGATTCGGAGAGGGGGTATGTCTTTTATACTATATCCATCCATCATCTAGTTCTATCCCCACTTAATCTTATTAAAGTTCTTGGTGGGACACACACTGGGCAAATACACTACACACCTGAACAGATACAATAGCTAATGAAAACGGAGTTGTAATATTTAAAATTTTTACTTGAAATTGAATGTCCTTGTAACTAGACCCAGAAAAGGCCAAGGTACAACTAGCAGCTAGTAGCCTCACACACCGTTCCTCACCACTTCCTTTTCATTCGCTAACTTAACACACATTTCCCTCTGTTACCGCAGTGGTGACTGTCTGCAACAATGCAATTACCATGTAATACAACTGTTCCATTCATCATACGTTGTCTGTTTGCAATATTAACCATAGGTACCATCATTCATTATATCTTTTTATATTCCTGCTCTTAGTAAGTAATAATAATAAGTACATTACTTTGTATCAATACATAGCTCTATTGATCACATTATAGTTTCTAAAGACTATTATATATGTTTTACGGTTTACCACATCACAATCATTAATGTAATGTTTTTATTTGATACAGCATGTGTCTTCTGAGTATTCCAGTGTCTCTCCAAAAACATGCAGTCAGGTTAATTTAAGATAATGAAACTTGTTAAGCTATTTAGTCTACTCCCCCATCATCTAGTTTTAAACAGTATGTGTGTGTGTATATATATTATGACAAAGATCCGTTCCTACGTGGCGTCGTAAACCGATTTTCTGTGTAAGTCAGAACACACGTACATACTGTACATAAATAACAGTATATATAACAAGTGTAAGAGAAAGAAACTGTTATACTGTACCTATCAAACCGCCACCATGGCTATATAGTTATAATTAAAAATGTGGCTATTGTTTTAATAAATAAAACGTTTATTCAAGCACTGAAGCACCTGGATGGATTACTCTGTGTTTGTTTGAGAATAATCTTTGTGGGAATGTGGAATTCATTTCAGGTTTTCTGAAAGACAAAAATGGTTTTAGATTAGTTTTAATTAAGTTTAGCTCTGGGTTGTGCAGCAGTAGCCTTATTACTAATAAATCAGATAATTTTACCCAATTTGACAGGGATCTGATCATCACCCTTCTGGTGACTGATTTAAGAATAAAGTGTTTGTTTCTTTCTTTTTCACAGACTCAGTCTAGCAGCAGAAGGAAATACATTTGATCAGCAGGCCTCTTCAGCTGTGCTGGACCTGATGGGAGACGAAAGCACCACTCTGGACCAGCATAAGAAAATTATGAAATGGTAAGAGAAGGCAGATCTTTATTTGGGTTGCACCGGATAATACATTTTTAATATCCGGACAGAAACAGAAAGCACTGGATGTCTAAGGCACTATCCTGCCGGAACCGGATAGTTTGTCCTCTGGTCTATTTTGTACTAGCACCTCATTATAGTAACTATGGAGAATTCGAGATAGGTGACAAACCGCCTACCAAGACAGAACTAACAACTAAACAAGTATCAATAAATCACGGTTCAGTTTTAGTTGTAACTTTAACTTCCAAAGTTTGGTTTCTTAATGTTACTTATA
>JAOTRQ010048848.1:0-15756 GCA_028565875.1 Hoplisoma paleatum
AGTGCTCTTGCTCGCCAGGCCTCCAGATGGCGCCAACTCCTCCCAACACTGCCGGCAACCCACAGGCGAGGCTGAGAAGAAGAAACCACTTCCTCACAGTTCCCCCCTCTCAAGATGCCCCCCACTGCACAGCGCGGAGGCTCCAGACATAGGTTAACAAAAAAAAACGAGAAACATGCGGAAAGCCAGAGCAAGTATGAGCTGGTGGACCCTGAACCAAAAAATGGGAAAATACGATCCCATACTATGACCAAAATGTGTGTATATAGACAGAAGAACCAATGTGATTCTAACCGGGGGGTGGGAAAATACGATTCCTGACCTACGAACCGTGATAAAAACACTGAATTGGTGACCCTAAACCAAAAATTGGGTAGATACTATCCCGTACTATGACCAGAATATGTGTGTATATAGACAGAAGAACCAATGCGATTCTAACCGGGGGGTGGGAAAATACGATCCCTGACCTACGACCAGGATAAAAACACTGAATGGGTGACCCTGAACCGAAAAATGGGTTCCAACTCCTAGCTAGACTAGCGGGGCTAAACAAGGACTCAACGTGCGCGCAGCGTTACGCGGCTTTACGGGGAATGGTACGCGTGTCTTTACGTGGCTTACCTAAATCTGTGCACGTTACTTTTACGCGGTTTTAATGGGAGAGAAAAAAGAGTATGCGTGTCTTTACGTGGCTTACCTACATGTACACGTTACTTTTACGCGGTTTTACAGGGAGAGAAAAAGGAGTACGCATGTCTTTACGTAGCTTACCTACATGTGCACGTTACTTTTACGCGGTTTTACAGGGAGAGAAAAAGGAGTACGCGTGTCTTTACGTGGCTTACCTACATGTGCACGTTACTTTTACGCGGTTTTACAGGGAGAGAAAAAGGAGCACGCGTGTCTTTACGTGGCTTACCTACATGTGCACGTTACTTTTACACGGTTTTACAGGGAGAGAAAAAGGAGTACACGTGGCTTACCTACAATGTGCACGTTACTTTTACGCGGTTTTAAGGGAGAGGGGAGGTTTATGTTCAGGGACGCACAGATTCCAGTCTTTTGGCGGGTTCATACTGTTAGAAATTGGTGGTGGTATTTGCAACTGGAACACGTTGGTGTGAGCCCTGAACATAAACACACATGAGACGAGGGATAGCGGATAACATGTAACTTTTTTTAAGAGATGACACATAAGGGAAGGCTCACGGGGCAGAAGTGAGACGGAGGGACACAAGACAGGACTGGTGTATGGAGTGCTGGGTATGGCATCCAGCGACCAGGTAGACAGAGGTGCTGGGATCAGTGTCCAGGTAGACAGGCGGGCTGGCATCAGCATCCAGCGAGCAGGTAGACAGCGGTGCTGGGATCAGCGTCCAGCGAGCAGGTAGACAGAGGTGCTGGGATCAGCGTCCAGGTAGACAGAGGTGCTGGCATCAGTGTCCAGGTAGACAGGAAGGGCTGGCATCAGCGTCCAGCAAGCAGGTTGACAGCGGTGCTGGGATCAGCGTCCAGCGACCAGGTAGACAGAGGTGCTGGGATCAGCGTCCAACGGTCAGGTAGACAGGAGTGCTGGGGTTTACGTCCAGTGGTCAGGAAGACAGGAGTGCTGGGATTCACGTCCAGCGGTCAGGAAGGCAGGAGTGCTGGGATTCACATCCAGCGGGCAGGAAGACAGGACACACTACACTAAACACAGAACAGAGACTACAAAGGAACATTAGCGCTAACCCAAACAATAACCTGCCTAAGGCGCTAAGCCGCTCGTTACCAGACCGTCCACAACACGTTTCCTAGTCGATGAACCCGCAGTGTGAGGCGGGGTTGACTTGGTTTATAAGCCCAATGTTAAACCAGGAATACCTGGGGCAAATCAGCACTAATGAGTGCTGCACAGACGAGGCTGAAAGGAAGAAACCGCTTCTTCACACACACATTGCTGGCCTGAAGTCAACAGGCATGGCTAAAGGTTTTGTTTTTCACAAACTTTGCTGCTTCTGCTTTTATGGTGACAATATGTAACTATAAAGCGGATGAATTTTAATTAACTGCAAAGTTATGCAGGGTCATAAAAACTGCCTAAATTACTGCATTGCAGCAACTGCATTTCAGAACTACTAAATGGCCTGCTAACAAAATGTTTGCCATTATATTGTTATAGTGCGCAAGAAAACAAAGTTAATGAGGACAAGGTAATTGAAATCTCATGGTGATTAGAAGCACATATTGCATGTTTTAAAACCATAGTTACCGCTAAAGAAACATATGCAGGCATTATTTCATTGCATCAAAAGGGTTTCACAGGTGCAGACATTGTTGCCTGTTGTAAAATAGGGCAGGCATATAAACTATGTGTGTTTATCAATAATGAACAATAATGAATAATAATTAAATAAAAAACACTTATATTTAAACTATTGTATTCTACTATTTAAACATTCAGAACGTTTTCAAAAATTGTGCCATTAATAAAATGTCTGGCCATGGATGACAAAGTGGTCATGTACAAGAACATTGCACTAAAAAGAGTTACAGAATGGCTCATGAGCAAGGGACAGAAGAACAGTTAAAGAATCGTTATCAAGATCAAAACCTCCTGTATCAGATATGTTCATGCCTTAGGAAAATGAATACACAGACAGGAGAAGACACCCCTAAACCAGATCCAGTGTATTGCAGCAGCCTTAAAGACAACAACCTTTTTGTGATTCAAGTCAAAGACTTATTTCACTAATGTGTACCTGACTGAATCATTGGAGCACACGGCTGATGGTCAAGCAAGCAGAGGCAAAGAAGATGCTTGAAAATCTGTGGAAAACCAAGATGTTAATGTTCATTTCATATTTATTAACCAGCAATTAAAGTAGATGAGGGTCTGAAATACTTGGCACAACACTGTGGTCTGATATGGACAATTTGTCTGGTAGTGCATTCTGAGGAATTGGTTATCATGGTCATGGATTTGCAAATGAATGTTTCTTTTTTTTCTTAAACTTTAACATACTTTTCCAAAACTCTTCCCAAAATTGAGTTTGTAGTTGTCATTGTGCTTTCACATCATAAAAAATCAGTTTGCTCTCTCGGAACCCATTCTACATAAAGATTATTCCCCCGAGACAAACAATGATACCCCATATGCACCATATAGAATTAATCTCAATATCTGATACATAGCACATAAATGATGAATGAGAAATGAGCATCTAGGGAGGTTTATGCTGTACTTATAAAAGATTCATAAATGCCAAGAAATACAGTGTTGGCAAGAGTGAAAATCCGCAAGATGAGTGAAGGCAATGAGAGGTGACAGAAAATGATGTGTCACAGATAGAATATCCATAGTATTTTAAGTCCAAAACTAGAAGAGAAAAGAAGTAGAACTTTAGGTGAGCCATGCATACACTTTATGAAAGCTGTGAGAAAATTACACAAAGATGGTAAAGTTTTGTGCAAAATGTCAGAGAGATTCGAACATGAGATAGACCCCTTGATAGACCATTTGTAGATCTGGAAAAGAACTTTCAGAGAGAAGCAAACATTTAGTCCTTGGAGAAGTACATAAACATAATTATAATTATTCTGAATCTAAGTGTTCTTCTGATTCCTTAACTAGTCTTTGCTTCTCAGAGGAGTTTGGTGGCTTGTGGAATGAAACGGTTACACAATATGGTTGTGTTGGTTTCAATACTGTAATAACTTCTTCCAGATTGTAAGTAAGTAAAAAAGCCCATGATGAACGAGTTGGGTCTTCCACAATGCTGAGAACTTTGTGGTTGTAGTGGGAGTTGACATTTTCCATTGAGTAAAAAAAAGGGACCCTGATAATCTTTTCACTTGTGCTCACTAATTACTCCAGTGTCTTGCAGTTTGATGATATTCAATTCTCAAAACAGACAGTGATGCAGCCACTGTGGATGTTATTGATGATTCCTTTATAGAAAGTGGTGAGGAAGGGAGGTAAACTTCATACTGTCAAGACCTAAAATACCTGTACAGTAATTTAAAATGCACTTTCATACTTTTGATTAAATTTTGGTCTAATTGGCCTTTTTAAGTGATGATACAACACTTCTAAGCAACAATTTGGTACCTACATAGAACCAGGCCATAACATTAAATCTGACTGGTTGTCTATAAAAACATGTTCAGTGAATTCCTTTTTCATTTGCTGTGTCTGTGTGACAGAAATTTGATGTTGAGATTTGAAGCATAGCTGTTTGCCTTTCTTTGCTGTTTGACTTCTGCACTCAGGGATCCTCTATAATTCATAACCAAAGAATCAGAGTATACCACAAAAAAAGAATATACCACAGTGGAATCAAAGTGCAAGCTGGCAATGAACAATTCAATAACCCTTGTGTGACAAAACCACAAACACTGCACAAGAGACTTTTAAAGTGAATCATATATTAATAAGATGTGTGATAGTAAATTATGTGTGCTATGCATCATTCTGTAATACAAAAGCAGAATTGTTATTTTAAGCAGATAATGATTTATATTTTAAAATTAAGTAAATTTATTAATCATCTTTTTCGCTGCTTCATGCTGAGTAAGCTACTGAATGTATTTTCAGAGATTTCCTGAACACAAGGTACATGCTCCGCTTACAATCCATGGAATTGCTGTGGATTCGGTCAAAAGCACCAAGTTTCTGAGGGTGCACCTCACAGACAACCTGGTATGGACTACACACACCACCTCCCTTGTCAAGCGGGCACATCAACGTCTTCACTTCCTGCGAAGGATGGGAAGAGCAAACCTTCCCACTCTGATCCTCAAAACCTTCTACAACGGTGCTATTGAGAACATTCTCACCAACTGCCACCCAGTCTGGTATGGAAATTGTACAGCCTCAGACCAGATATCCCTTCAGAGAGTAGTGAGGACGGCGGAGAAGATAATCAGAACCTCATTTCCATCCATACAGGAACTATTCCAGTCACGCTGCCTCAGAACAGCCACCAAGATAGTTGTCGACCCCACACACCAGGCATATGGACTGTTCAGCCTGTTGCCCTCTGGCAAACGCTATCGCAGCATTCGATGCAAGACTCAATTTCCCTGAGGGAACCACCCAAAGGGATCAATAAAGTTCTATCTATCTATCTATCTATCTATCTAAGACCACACACACAACAAGTATAACCACACACACAACAAACCTGCTCACACTTACCACAATTATACACCAGTTATATAAATATATATGACTCTATAACCACATTTATTTATTAAGACTTAAAATACCTTCACCATGCTGATACTTTTTCTTTTTCTATATCCTTGTGCAATACTCTGTGTACCTCATCACTGCAAACTATGTGCAATATTTACTATATGTTTACTTAGAATTGTATATTGCATATATAAAAATACAAATTTTTATATTTGTATATTTAATTGTATATTTTAGTCTTGAACATGCTCTTCTCTTGTTTTATACTCTGCACATTGGAGCTTGGGAAACGCAATCTCGTTCAGTTGTGCACTAGCTGTATAATCTGAATGACAAAGTTCACTTTGACTTTGACTTTAATAGAGCACCACCAGATGTAGAAAACAGTGGTGATTTCTCAAAGACTGCAAGGGAAGCTTGAATCTGTAACGATGGTAATGTAACATGCATTAGAAGTCGATTTAAGTTTGTTAACTTCTCTTAAACTCCTGTAGCGTCAATACATTTGCCTGTAGAAGCTGAGCGTCTTTACACTTCAACAGGACTGCATGGTTCAGTATTTCATTGCTTTCATCGCCACAATTTTTTTCCATCCCTGGGCGCTGTGCGTCTTGGGGTGAATGGAGCTCTGGTCTAGTTTGGATGCGCAGCTTCTGCAAGATGATTGGAGGATTCTTCAAAAGGCTGATTTTCATTTTGATTGACAGCTATTTTAATCCCTTTAAGCGTCAGTCCCATAATGGATTTTGCGAGTAAAGTCAAAACACAAACTGCAACCTGTTTGTTTTGATGAAATTTCAACACACTCATAGTTCAAGTTTGATTTCGTTAAATCATTGAATCCATCTGAATTTTCGAATTGAAAACTGTTTAAATAATTGTACACACTTGGGAAATAATCCTGCGCCCCGAACCTAATCCGTGCAGTGAGACAGGGGGAAGCAGTGTGCACACATGCCCTAACCATGGCACCCAGATAGCAGTTAGGGGTTCAGTGCCTAGCTCAACGGCGATTTTCAGAATTGATCCGGCAACCTAGCAATGACAAGCCCCGTTCTCTAACCGCCAAGTCACGGCAGCCCTAACGTGTTTCTAACGGAAACCCTTCTGTGTTCCTCTCTTGCACAGGTTACAGCAGAAGACTTCGAGTGGCAGCAGCTCAGGTAAACACTTTACTCCTCATTCCTCTCTACAACTTGTCAAAGCTCATCCAACGTGCTCATTAAGTACGTAGCGTCGAGTCTGGATGTTTCTCAGACCTTCTCTTGTCCTCCGAGCATGAGGTGGCTGGAATATCAAGGCAGCGTCGCGGAGAGGTTCAGTTCTGCAAATTATTTCAGAAAGCCGATGATAAAGCATGTAGGTGTCGGGTGTTAAACGCGCTCGTCTGTTCTTCTGTTTTTTTTGAACCTCTGCCAAACTACGGAAAGCCTCCGGCCGAGCTTGTTGTGCACTTTTATTTCGGTTGCTTCTCGAGGGCAGAGGGAATATATAAGCGGGTTTGAAGTGAAGTAGGTAGATTAAGGTTCACGTTGTTTTGTTTTAGCACCGGTGTTCATCGGTCGATGTAGCATTTGGTTCTAGTGCATAATGCAGTGAGGAAAGCACACCAGGGTCACACATAGAGTTCTTGTCTTTTTAAAATATACTTTCCCATAAGATATAATACAAATAGTATTCATCTTTACCAGACCCCCATATATTATATTTATATATTATACATATTATATACCTGGCCAAAAAAGGTAACCGCTTGGATTGACCTGAGCAATTATTGTAGGTAAGAGCGTCCTGATAATTACTGCATGAGTGATTACGTTTCAGTTGCCAACTGATGCCGTGAGAAGCTTCTAATTTGTCAGACGGGTCAAATTATTGCCTTTTTTGTCTTCCCTTATGACACGTGCATATCCCAAGACAACCGCATGCATGAGTGCATCATTGTCACACATGGATTGGTCAGCACAGAGTCCAGACCCGAAACCTATTGAGAATCTTTGGGATGAACTTGAGTACTAACCGTAGTGTAAAACCTCTACTTTATATGGGCGGCACGGTGGCTGAGTGGTTAGCACTGTCACCTCACAGCAAGAAGTCTCGGGTTCGATTCCCGAGTCGGGCTGGAGACTTTCTGTGCGGAGTTTGCCCCATGTCAGCGTGTGTACTCCGGTTTCCTCCCACAGACTAAAAAACATGCACTAGGTTGATTGGAAATGTGAAATTGTCCACAAGTAGTCTCACAAGTTCCAACCACTTACTGGTGGTTGTCATCAGGAAGGGCATCCGGATGGAAAATTTTGCTCCAAACACTAACGTCCTATTTTAATGGAAAAACGGACGATAAACGAATAGATAGATTGCTGTACTTTATATAAACACACTCATTACATTTCAGTAGAGTATAGTATACTGTACCCCATATTACATTTTAATATTGAATGTTACTAATGATAATACACCATAATTTGATGTGTTCCTAAACTTAACCTTACTACGAAATTTTAGCGTTTACTAAGCTTACTAAGTTTGCACCATGCCATTCTCCTGTTTGTATTTTGACAACACGTGTAGACTATCGTACGAATTAAACATCAATAATAAACGTCTTTGCATTATAAAAATAATAACTCTGTTCTTGAGTGTACACTTCTCAACATGACGTGTTTGAGTCCAGTTTTTCACGCTGTCCATTTTAACTATGCAAGGGCAAAAGTTGTGGGGCAGTTACCATTTCACACCCTTGTAGCTGCCCTAACCGAGGGGTTCATAATTAAATGTCGTCATTCTGTTCTTTCTTAGCAGTATCTGTAGATGTGCTAATCGAGTGTGTAAAGAACAAGGACCAGCAGAAGGTAAACAAATACATACGCACGCAAATTTGTTTTGGCGATATTGTTCCGTCTGGGGGTTATATAACAACAGTTTTGAAGCAGGTGGCCATGACTCACTAGGGGGTCCATTTGCTCATAGGTGATTGGAAGGGAAAAGCAATAGGATATTAGCGTCTCATTAGTTCATGTATAGCTAGCAGAGGTCTAACATTACGATTATTTACCGACCTCAAATGTGCATGCTATGCATGATCACATGACGCATGACTCCAGTTAATATAACAACAAATTATTTTGTTGTTCTGCACAGAGCATTATACAGACTTGTACACGAGATCATAACCCTGCTTTCCTTGTTTACTCAAAACCAGAGAGACATGCATCTGAGATATTTTCAGTTTGGGTGAAATAATTAAGGGTTCCAGAGTCTATAGCTGATCTTTGCCAAATTGTGTACTTTTGAGAGACTGGCTTGAATGAAGAAACTTATGCACTTATAAACTTACAGAGCTACCACTGATTCTAACTAATCTTTAGTCAATATCATCCAGTCCTCCTATGTTATTCAGACCCCTGCTGAGTCTGGATCCTCCTCCGTTTCTTACTATATTTTTCTTCCCGAGCGTTTTTCCTCACCACAGTCGCTAAGGCTTGCTCAGCAGGAAGGTTTCTTTTAATCTTTGGTCTGGAGGGCTTTAAAACTCTGTAAAGCTGTGTTGTGACAATGTGTGTTGTCACAAACACTTCAAATATCATTGACTTGACTTAAACACGTGAGCTTGTGGTGGTGTTTTTGTTTTTAAGAAACATGGATGCAAACTATTAAACTGATTTCTTTATGATAGATGTCCACAGCTTAGGTAACAGAGTATAAAAGTAGCGCAGACGTAATTGAACATGATGGTCTTGTTTTCTCCAGCTGATAGAGCTCCATAAGAAGGGGGCAGACCTGTGTGTACAGGATTCGGCCGGTCGCACTCTCCTTCATCATGCAGTGGCTGCGGCCAGCAAAGAACTGGTCCGATTTATCATTGACAATGGTGAGATGATTTCACATTTCTTTTTTAATTCGTGACATTATCGCGCTTCACTAATTCAAATTCACAAAGTGCCACTTTTAGCTGAAAGGAAGTCGTTCGAATGTGATAAATACTTGGTTGATCCAGCACCATCTAATGAGCAGCTCTAGTAATATTAGGACCAAGAAATGTATTAAATTATATTACGTCTGATTCTTTCTTTGATGGTAGCGCGATCTGAACAAAATAACAAATAGAATCAGCTCTTTGCCAAAAGATACGTCTCCCTTCAAAGAGCCATAATTCCCATCACTAATCCTCCTGTACTCATGGGCAGGAGGTTCGAAATTAGGCCAAGAGTGCTATTCATTTCTCTTTACTGCTGACTGGCCGTAGCCTTGGGATGCATCTCTGACAGTGTTTTAAAAGCAGCTTCATCAAGGCGACCTCATTATTTTGGTAAGATGAGCATAACTTTAATTGACCTTCTTGCAGTCCAGATCGGTCTTCTATTAAAATGTTATAGTGCTGTATAAGAAGGAGAATCTTAGTAAAGAGGTCTTTTTTGTCTGCATGGTTTCCTCCTACAGTCCTAATACATGCAAGTAAGGTGATTTAGAGATAGAAAATGGTTCATGACTGCCTGGCTTGAACTGATTAATGTCATAAATATACCAATGTGTATAATAAAAATGGATAAAAGATAAACAAAGATGATTTTGGATGATGATTCTTTTTAAGTTTTCATCACTTTTTACTTTTTCTATGCTCAACAGCACCCACTGATATACTGGACGTGACTGAGAGTGAAAAGTAAGAACTACTCCAATTTTGATTTTTTTTTATTATGTAGGTTTTTGATGTCACTCCCTTCTGGTTAACGTTTTTATTCTCGTCTTCCTCTACAGTGGAGAGACCGTGTTGCACAAAGCCGCTTCACTGTGTCAAAGGACTATCTGCCATTATTTGGTGGAGGCGGGAGCTTCTCTTATGAAGACAGACCTACAGGTAATTTACTGTCACCACAGAATCAACCACGTAACTCTTTTCCCCCATAAAGACGACTGTTGACTGTTGTCCACTTTACCTACATTGACAGGTTTTAATGTTTCTGACACAAGGTTTTAGGTTCCATGGGAAGCTCTAGTAATTTACCGTATTGGCCCGAGTTGAAGCCACACTTTTTCCAAAATTTCGATCATAAAAAACTTGAGTGTGGCTTATTTGCGCGACCGATAAATTTTCAGTTGTAACAGAAACTTCAAATCTAACCGCACATTTATAACACATGTCATGATGCAACAATGACACTCATGTTTGGATTTTTGAATAAGTGGTTATTGGGTTTATTATCATCGCATACCGACCCAGCCAATGCAACCTCCTCTTGAACCTTTCTGTGCGGAGTTAGCATATTCTCCTTGTGTCTACATGGGTTTACTACGGTTACTTGGAAGGCAAATTAAAGACAACTTGTCCCTGACCGTGTTTGATGTGACTTGTACGTTTTCTGTCATGGATAACCCATGGTTTAAAACATGACGTTAAAATGCCCAATAAATAAATTGAAATAACAGAAGAGGCGGGACTTTCTCATGGTAAATACCGGCCATCGTTGAATAAGGAAGTGGCGGCACATACTTTAGATAAATGTAAGTACTTGTGTTATGTAGTTGTGCGCTAATGGTTGCTTTGCCTGAACACATTGGCTTAAATGGCCCAAACTGCAGTAATGTCATCAATGTCTATGTAGTGCCTCTGAATAATCTGCCTATAATACGTTATCAGTCTTAATGCAATTCTCTTTGCTTAAACATTTGTTCAGGTATGCAGCTTGGACTTCCATTGATCCTTTTGTTTTATGCTATAACATCTTTAGAAGCTAAAAGGACAATACAATAATTGACTGACTTGTAGGTTGCTTGTCTTTCTAGCTAATTATACATTTAAGAAGTCCAAATGAAAGCTCTTTTGTCCAATTGTCAACTTTACTCATTGTGCCTCACCGGTTCTTGTCATTTTGAAGCAGACGTTAATATTGTCACCTTGAAAAGAAAGCAATATGGCAGCATGCATGCAGAACAAGCATGTGCGTTTTATAACAACAAGGACTGACAAGATTCTACAGTTCTGTCCCTTTGACAAAACCTTAAATGATTAGGAGAGCTGGAGAACGCTGGCCTTTATTAAGAGGGTGGGTTCTCACTCATTTACTGAATCTGGCACTAAATTAATTGGTAAAAAAAAAAATTACAGAGTTTAATGAGTCCCTATCTGATCCAGTTCTAATTGTATAGGGTCAGGCCGAAATGTTAGACCCTTAACCCTCAGATGTTAAGACTGTAATGTATACTGTCACAGGACTGTAAGTAGCTTTGGATCGATGAGCCACTAAATGCTGAAGATGGTACTATAAACTGCGCAGTATCAGTCCACCACGTCCAGTTTAAGCCATCTTAATAGCTCATGCTAGTAAATGTAGTAACTAATAAACTTACGTTTGCAATTGTAGGGTGACACACCAAAGCATCGAGCGGAAAAGGCCAATGACACAGAGCTGGCAGCGTACCTCGAGAACCGGCAGCACTACCAAATGATCCAGCGTGAGGACCAAGAGACTGCTGTCTGATTTCTAACCTCAGACCTTTTGGAGTCTAGTTGCCTATTTTTGTGCCAAAATCTATAAACTCTAAACCTAGAAAAGAACTCATTAAGGCGTTATTCCAGGGGGTCATGATGTCCGGTGAGCTCTTAATGTGTTCACATGTTTAGTTTGATATTAATGAAGATTATTTAGAAGAAAATTTAAACCGCCATGGGCTGTTGTTTGTTTGTTTTGTTTTTGGTTTGCGAGAGAATGTATGAAACCTGAAATAAAAAGGTTTCATTCGTCGATCCAACGATCCAAAGAATGTGTGAGTGCCGTCATGCTGTCAGCCCGTCCTGCACTGAAAATATTTTGGAAGGGTTTCCAAAAAGCAAAACGAGCCTTTGTGGGTCTTGGTACTGTAAATGTTTAGCATCATTTCATTTTAAATAATGCACTGTAGCTAACATTGCCATTTTTGTTCTACACTTATAGGGTCTATAATTTGTGTAACGATTCTGAATGTGTGTTCAGGTAAAAGCGAAGGTTAAGGCTTTTTAAAAGTTAAAATGTTTGTATAATTTATAGCTAAACTATTAGGTTTGTGCTGTTGTATAGTGGAACACTGCCTAGGCCTAGTTCATGTTTTTTAAGTACAGATTTCAATCTGTGTGATATAAGCAATTGAATTGTATGACATTAGCGGTTTATCTAAACACATTGAAGGTTTGACTATTATATTTATTTTTGTCTTTTACTGATATTTAAATGGACTTTTCAATTAGAAGTCAGTTAAAATAAAAAATAAAATGTTTAACACATAGCCACTGTACAGTTACAAATGATGTTTTTTATTGATGCAGATATTTATGGCAGTTTATATGTAGTGTGTGTGAGTTATGTGTTATGTGAGTTTTACCATGTCTGTCTAGTCACTTGATTTACTATGATCCAGATTCAGACTGAAAGACATCATTGTTTTAGATAAAAAATGCTTCTACAATCAATAGTCATCATTTCCAGTAACATATTCGGACACTAATAGCATATTTTCTCTGACCAGTTCATCCTAAATAACACGGGTGTCGAACCGGATCTGTAAAGGTTGCTAATCTTTGTGATCCATCCCACCCAGGTCACATGATCAGCTGTCTAACTGAAACCAGCTAATTAAACTAGTAACACAGAGTGTGTTCTGATCTGGTCGGATAAAATCCAGAAGCCACACCAACCCTTTAAAGATGGGTTCGAGACCCCTGTTAAATAACATTCAATTCTGGACTATATAGGACTGTCCATGACTGTCAGGGTTTTTGAAGCTGTTACCCTGGGTGTGCTTGGGTAAATATTCTGGTGCTTTCCAGAACCTATGAAACACTGGAGGATCTATTATAATGTGAGAATTATTATTGTTATAGATCCTAAATGGTCTTAAAATAATGATTTAATATATGAAATCGTTGCAATAATTGATTATTGACTCATTTTGTAGCTCTGGTGTGAAATTGTGTAAAGCTCAATATTTTAACCTGATTTATTTTTTATAATATTGACTGCATTTTCTAGTTGTACTAGTGCAGAAGTGCAGAACTATTCATCGCCTCTGAACCCATTTCTTTCCTCGTTATACCATATGCAGTCGATACACCAACCCAGTGTAGCAAATCATTTGAAGTGAACCGAAAATTATACATGGTTTCAATGTTTAAAATAAATAACAATGTGAAAGGTGTAATGTGCATATGTATTCCTATTATTCTCCATTATGTCATGTATTCTCGGTATAACTACAGCCGGTTTGTGAAGGTCTTAGAGGTTTCTTAGAGAACATTAGTGGTCATGCGTAATGCTCAGAACATCTTCGGCATGGAGAGCAAGGCACATATACAATTTCATTATTATGCAATAACATTGTGGCAAAATGCAATAACTTAAATTCTTCCGAAAATGATTCGCTTCAAAAAGCCACTTCAGATAAAAATGGTTTACACTTAACACTGGTCGGTACTGCTACAATAAATGCACGGTTCAACACTGAATTTAGAATTCGGTTCTCTACAGGGAGTTCTTTGTCAGACCTCATCTCAAACGTGTACTGAGACTAGGCGAGTGTGTTTCAAGAATAATTTACAGTTTTCAGCATTTAACAAAGCGATTCACATAAGTCACACTGCACAACTGAGGGTTAAGAATCTTGCTCAAGAGCCCAACAGCAGCGATCTAGCATTAGTGAGGTTTAGACAAGTGTTCTTCACATTACTAGTTATATATCCTAACTACTAGGCTACCGCTGCCCCCAAGAATAAACATGGACTAGACGATCTGTCATTAGTTATTACGGTGTGGGTGTTAGACAATGGCAATGCTAGACCTCTCTTTGGCAACATCATGAAGTGGACGAAAGGTAACGGACATCGACTACAGACAGTTAAGCTCAGAAGTCATTATAAAAGTTGCAAAAGTACAAAATGGCAACAATCGACTTTACAGCCTAATTATTGTTTTCATTATAAACACTCGGATGGAAACCAGTGGTAAACCTGCATCTGGTAAGTTACTCATCGTTACAGACATCGTTTGTTCTTCTCAAAAATATCTTAAAATTACAAAATCTATAGAAGTTATTACAAAACATAGTGAGTGACTTAAATTAATAATGTCCTTATTGGAATTTTTGGTCCCACTAAAAGTGTCTCTATGTCTTTCTACGTAAACATCATAACATAACTACTGGTGAAATACACATAATATGTTAACGTTATTCTCTTATTATTTCATAGACAGTTTTTGTTAATGGAATGTCAGGTTTATGTTCGGTTTCTACACATCTACTTGTTGTGAGGTAGATTTGTGACTTGCCAGCAGCCAATATGATACGTTGAAATGATGTATGAAAACGTCAAAAAACAAACAAAAACAAAACTCCAGAGAAATAAGACATTGAGAGAAGTTTTGAGCCACATTAATGGAGAAGAAGGAAACCATTCAAACCACTCCTGTACCAATGTGTGAAGCACACAGATCAACAACACTGAGAGACATGGAGACATTGAGGACATCAAGAAATAAGATGGTGTCTGCTCATTGGTCTGGGGAAAACTGCACGACCAACCATCCCTCGATCCATTCATCTCTCCATACATCCTTCCATACATACATCGCTCCATCCATTCCTCCATACATACATCTCTCCACCCACCCCTCCATACATACATCTCTCCATACATCCTTCCATACATACATACATCTCTCCATCCATCCATCCCTCCATACATCCTTCCATACATACACCTCTCCATTCATCCCTCCATACATACATCTCTCCATACATACATACATCCCTCCATCCATCCATCCCTCCATACATACACCTCTCCATACATCCTTCCATACATACATACATCTCTCCATACATTCTTCCATACATACACCTCTCCATCCATCCCTCCATACATACATCTCTCCATCCATCCCTCCATACATACACCTCTCCATCCATCCCTCCATACATACATCTCTCCATCCATCCCTCCATACATACATCTCTCCATCCATCCCTCCATACACACACCTCTCCATACATTCTTCCATACATACATCTCTCCATCCATTTCTCCATACATACATACATCGCTCCATCCATCACTCTATCATCCATCTCTCCATCCATCCCTCCATACATACATCTCTCCATCCATCCCTCCATACACACATCTCTCCATACATCTCTTCATCCATCACTCCATACATACATCTCTCACTCACCCCTCCATCCATCCATCCATACATACATCTCTCCATCCATCCCTCTATACACACATTTCTCCATCCATCAATCTCTCCATACATACATCTCTCCATCCACCCCTCTATACATACATCACTCCATCCATCACTCCATCCCTCCATACATACATCTCTCCATCCATACATAAATCTCTTCATCCATCCCTCTATACATCCATCTCTCCATACATACATCACTCCATCCATTTCTCCATTCAAGTCTTGTTACAGATGTTTGATGGGGTTGAAGCTAGACCACTAGTGCTGTTGTAAAATTCAAATTTTATTTGTCATTACACATATACAGATGTACAGTACAACGAAATGTTTCTCTTATCCCAACGCATATCC
>JAOTRQ010048857.1:0-26702 GCA_028565875.1 Hoplisoma paleatum
GATCACTTTTGTTTATGTATTCTAATGTTTACAGTTTCAATCAAACAGTTTTGTTCTTTGTTAGCCAATTGTTTCCTTATTTTAGACCTACTGTCTCCATACGAGGACATTCTTTTTTCCAAAAAAGGCTTCATATACAAAGACAAAATTTAATTTTTATGCTTGTTAGGTTTTACTAATCCCAAATAGCTAGACAAAATAAAAAAAAAACACATCAGGGAAAAGTCTGGCTCTCAGGAGGTTAAGACACACAAAAAACACACATGTCCTATGAAAGAACAATTCTCAATTCCAGTTCAACCATGTAACTACTGCTAGTTTGTGTGATAGACCAACAGAAAGTAGCAATAAATTGTGATATTAACAGAAAACCCTGCAATACTGACAATATACTGTGTTACATGAAATCTACATTTATTTATACTGACTGTATAAAAGTGTTTTCTAAATGTCGATTTTAGATGCTGTACTGGGATTTTTCTTTTGTGTTGGCAGATTATGTCAACTAGACAAAAAAATGCAAATTAAGAAGCAACCTTTACCTCCAGGCTGCAATACACCCTGTATGATGTACATCTCGAATAAAATACCATTAACATTTAATTCTTATATTAAAGCTTAAAAAAAAGGGTTTTTATCAATGTTTTTAAATTTGTCAGTGTCCAATTCTTGCATTTAGTTGGCAAAACATGCAAACAGTATAAAGTGTTTACCTGCATGCTCACACTGCGCACCATGTCATGTGTTTCAGGAAGGTCACAGTCTGAAGCAAATGCAGCTGCATGTCCTGGCTGCAGCTTAATCTGGTAAAGTTCCTGGATATCTCCTATAAGAGTCCAATCATAAATGCACTGAAGCTTTACCCAATGAAAAACATGCACATGCACTGATTTTCTTGCACTGACATGAATTTTTAGATTTATTGACATTTTTACTTTACAGCATTAACTTTTTTAGATTCTGAAAATAAACAACAACAATCTTGCTAATTATGTTTTCTCAGTTGATCATTAAAGTCATAATACTGTTTGCAAAGTAGCAGCCACATATCATAATACTCACGACACTTACTTGGGTTTAATGTTTTAAAGTCTTGTACATTTCTGCATATGGGACTGCATACTAGGCATAATATTATGACCACTGACAGCTGAAGCAACAAATGACCATCACGGGACAGTGATGGCTTAGTAGTTAAGCTTCTGGGCTAACAATCAGAAGGTTGCCAGTTCAAGTCTCACTAGTACCAAGTTGCCACTGTTCGGCCCTTGAGCAAAGCCCTTAACCTTCAATTGCTCAATATGATGTTCAATTGTAATTGTAAGTCACGTTGTATAAAGACATCAGTTAAATGCTGTCAATTTTCTCTCCAACTGCGTTGTGTTAGAAGCAGGGAAAATCACCAACCAAAAGGATTTGTGTAAGTTTGACAAGGGCCAAATAGTGATAGGTAGACAGCAGTTGAAATTGGTCCAACTAAGGAACAATGGTAACCTGTGACAGTCTCACTGATGTACACGAGGAGCAAAGAATGGCCTGTATAGTCTATTCCTGTAGCTTAAGTTATATAAAGTTATATAAAGGTGTATGAATACACAGTTCAAGAGTTGTTTTGGCAGCATAAGGGGGACCAATATAATGTTAGGAAGATGGTCACAATGTTATGCCTGATCTGTGTAGATGTTGTTTATGCATGAATTAGTTAGTGCTACATCAAACTGAAATGATTTATCATACCTTGAACAATTACATCATCATCCAAGTAAACAACCCTTTTATGATTGATATCCAACAGTGGCAAATAAAATCTCACAAAATTCAACTGTAATACAGAAAGGGGGGGTATGGTGAGATAATTTAAGTTAGTAATAACACAGTATCACATTAAACCGCATTTTTTATTTATCGTTTATTATTGTACATTATAAAGAACCATATGTGATTTCTTGCACTTGGGTTTGGACTCATCCATCGATCATCTAGTTTCACCACCTCTTAATCCTATTTATGATTACGATGGGACACATACTTGGCGAATACAATAAATACCTGAACAGGTCACCAGTCTGTTGCAGGGTAAAGCAATGGAGACACACACAAAGACAAATTTTAGCATCTCCAGTTAACCTGACTGCATGTGTTTGGACTGTGGGAGAAAAGTACCAGGAAGAAACCCATGCAAACAAGAGGAGAACATGCACACACAGATTGCCTTACCCAAGACTTAAACCCAGGACTTCTTAATGTAAGGCTACAATGCTAACCCGTTAAGCAACCCTGCCACTGGGTTTGGACTCCTATTGCTTCTTGGCTGTCTATTCCAAAAGAAAAACAAATCAGCAGCAGATGTGGTAAAGAAAGCAAATGTTTAGCACATCTGGGTATTTTATTTGACTATTCAGAAAAGGTGCCACTAGTTAATATTCTGCAAAAGTATGTCTTAAAACAATTTAAACTGACATAGAAAAGTGTTGTGGAATAATTACTCATTAACTTAATGTCACACACATACAAAAAGACAGGAAATTGTTTTCTTAATAATTCTTAATAATAATCATAAATCCTTGGCTTACATTCCCTTACACAGTCCAAAGTGTTTGTGTGTGAGAGCATCTATAGCCTGCAATACACTGCTGACCTGTTCAGGTGTTCAGTGTATTCACCCAGTGTGTGTTTCACCGTGACCCAAAATAAGATTAATCGGTTGTAAATCTAGATAATGGATAGAAAGATGGATGGATGGATGGATTCAATTATTGTATTTTCTTCCATACAATACATTCAAATGTTAGAATAGCATGTGTTGTATTATCATTTATTACATTCTAATTGCAACTAATTGGTAAAAGTTTGTATAAAAATGCTTACAGGGTGCAAAAGGTCCGGTCTGGATGATTCTGGTTTCACTTTTCCTTTCAGTAAAACTGGATTAAATTCCAGGATCTTAAACTTGATGTTTTTTAGTTTGGTTTTCTCAATATACTGCCTGTTCACAAGGAGAAAAAGAACAATCTTGAATGTTGTAAATCTTTTTGAGTTTTTCATAAACTGCCTATCATTTCATCTTTCTAAGCTTGAGATTAGCAGGAAATATGCAGCACCTTATAAGTTTGATGGCATCTCGCAAGGTCACTATATAGAAGATCACACTGGCCTGAGTGTTGCTGTACACACTGTTAATTGTTGCGATAGCAGCCCCAAGCCGCTCTTCAGAAGCACAGATCACAACTGGAATGTCTGACTCCGATTCATCAACCCCAATCTCTGCAGGACAAAGTAATTCACTTGGGCGGCTGGTTTAAATAAAAGTTAAACCTGTCCCACCAAAAAGTCAGGCCTCTTGGGAATGGTTGTTAATGCATTATGGAGAATATGTAAAGATCTATCAATCTATTAAAACACAAGATATCTACAGAATTGAATTGTTCAATTGGTGTGATGTATAAATCTAAATCGAAATATTAGGGATAAAATTTTGTTGTAAGTCTGTTGGTCTGGTGTATATTAGACACATTTCCACAGAAATACTCTAAATACTCTAAATGTAAAGATCCATTCCAGAAATCTGGAGGTTATAATTAAAATAGTTTGAATAAGTTGTCTAACAAACTGGGCCCCTGATATATCACTGCCCAAAACGTTTTAAGAAAACAAGCTTGATCTTAGATGCCCACATAAGTCACTACAGAGAGAGAAAACGTTTAAAGGTTGTGAAATATATAAAACCTCAAAATTCTTTAACACACCACATTTGCTGATTGAGACAAACAAAAATACAAAACAGCCTGTCCTTTGTCTTACCCAATACAAGTTCACTTTTTCAAAAAGCTGTATGCATTACATTCTTTACCCGTGTCTTTTGCATGCAGACGCGCTTTAAAGATCTTGCTGTACAGAAGAGCAAAGACCACCAGGAGTAGCAGGGATAGCAGCCAGTTAACTGAAACACAATGCATTTTCAAGGTCAAATTGACACTTGGTCATCATTTGTTCATTCAGCAATTTCCACCAACAGGTAACAATAGACTGATCCAACAGTTTCCAATATATAACAGAAGTTAAATCTATGCAGAAATGGAGAGAAAATGAAATTTCTAATAACACATGGGGATCAAACCCAGGACATCTTGCTGTGAGGTGACAGGGCTGTACACTAATCCACCATGCATACCATGTAAGCATCTGTCAAACAACAAATGTAATATAATATAATGACGTCTATAGCAAAGACCACCATGATGTGCTTCCTACTCATGTGTTCCACAGTTTAAGTGCTACTACAAATACTTCAGGAAATGTAATAGAACATGTGTATGAAAGGAATATATCCACAGCCACTTCCTAAGAAAAAAACCTGTTCTCCCAGTCTGGAGAACTGGAGCCTAGACTGACACAATCATGGGATACAATCCAATAAAGTATGAGTCACCATGAGTGCAGCATTAGAATATACTGAGCATGAGAAGAACTGTTTGCCAATGTTGATATTTGTTTTTATATTATTGCTTAAGTCTCACATTTCTGTAGAAATTTAGATTGATCTGTTAGCTAATCTAGAAATTGAGCCTAAAACACCTAACATTACTTTTTGTCCAAATTCCAAGAGTTGGAATTACCTTCTTTTGCATGAATACTTTTGAATGAAAGGAAGACATAATTAAACATGTTTGTACAGTTCAACATGAAAACTCTGTAAGAAGAGTCACACAAAACACAATCTTCTTCTGGACCGTGCACTTCTTAACCACCCTTATGAAGCTGAAAGTCTTTATTACTTATATTTATTATTATATATACATTTATTTATAAGGACTTTATAAGATATTTCTTAACCCAGTTTTAATACTCCAATATAATAATAATAATTGTTGGTATTACTATTATTATTAATACCATTAATATTGTGCACACAGTGTAAAAACCCCAATAGTGACAGCAAAATACTACAAAAATGCACAAACAGACAACATTATGCAACATAAAACCCTCCTGGAACACAACACCAAAACCTTCTACAACAAATTAGCTGTGTAGCATGGAGGAGTAAGTATGTTCACTGAAAATGTGGTAACAAATACTTAATTAGGAAACTTGATTAGAGAATATTAGTCTAGAGGTCCATCATTTTAATAATTTTAATAATATCACACCCATGCCTGGGTAAAAATAAGTAGTATTGAATACAGTAGAGTAGCCAACAAAACTGTTTCAAATGATCTATGCCCATCAGAATGAAGCAGAGAAAACGACAACCGTTTGTACATTTGCAGCCAAATAAAGATACTAGTTCTTACTTACTTTTCCTCAGTATGGCCATTATTCTTTCCAGAGATCTGCAATAAAACAAACATCACCTTATTAAACCTTTTTCAACTCATTTATTGCAACAACAGTATTATATTGGTCTGATATCCTGGCATGTAACTGGTTTATTGATTCCTCCTCATCAGCTAAACTGCACTAGTATGATTTACCACTCCCCTGTGGAACCACACATGTGGAACTATTCAGGATGCGCTCCTCCTCCTTGATGGCATTCTTTGCTTTATGTTTATCTAACACACAAATACTCGTTTTAGCTTCATTGTCACGACATCTCTTTAAACAGCAATCCCATCTTCACCATAACCTCTCCTAGCTGCATGATCACATACAATTACGTTGTGGTTTTTTATTCTCTCAAACAAAATCAGCTGTAAATGATTTTTATTTAACAAAGACAGCCCCTCATAATAATTGGTTTATGTACAATTAATCATTTTGGGTTGCTTGTATGTTGTGAAAAAAATTTTTTTGAGGGTGTTGTAGTTCTTCAAAACAAAGTTTCTGCAAATACATAAAAAAATTATTAAAGCATCCTGAAAAGATTTTATCAGTGTTCAGCATTGAACAGAAATTAAATACTCAACAATTGCATAAAACAAGCTGAATTTATTATTAAAGATTGCAGGTCTTTTTCGAACCTGTAGTGCTACAGGGATCATGTGTAACTACAAGACAATTTCACATCTGCAATTAACCAAGTGCATGTTGTTTGGCTGTGGAAGTACCTGGAGCAAACCCACACATACACAGAGAGAACATGCAAACATCACACAGAAAGCACCCGAGCTGACCTGGTAATCAAACCCGGGACTTCTTGCTGTGAGGCGATATTGCTAACCATCAAGCCACAGTGCCTCCATGATTATAAATATTTATTCCCAATAGTTTTAGCTCAACTAAATCAGAATAAAACAACAGAATCTAATATGATGGTTTAAAATGTTCATGAATAGTATATATATGGTTAGAATTTGATTAAAAGATTAAATAAAAAATTGTTATTAATGTTGTAAGAAATGATGCACAGTTCCCAAACTATTATGTGGCCTTACAAAAAAAGTTTCCAAGTTTGTTTTTTGTTTGGTTAAATTAATGACAGGTAATAGTAATTACTCATTCACAACGTTATATCAAACACACTCATGGACAAATTATTATCTCCAATTCATCTCACTTGGATGTCTTTGGGCTATTGGTGAACACCTACTCCTGCATATGGAGTAAACCCATTCAGACACTCCACAAAGAACTACCCTGCTTGTGGATCGAACCCAAAATCTTCTTGCTGTGTGGCAATAGTTTAACAAAAAGTATCAATTTAATATTTGCTAAAGTAAATATAAATACCATTATTTAAGAATTGAACACTGAATTTACACTGAAGTGTCTAGTCAAGCCTAAGAATGTAAGATTAGGTACTGAAGTTAAATAGCAAGCATATCTCACAATGAACATTATTACGTTATGTTCTGAAATGTATACTTCCTCACTAGTGACGTAGCCTACTGTGAGGAACTAATTCACTAGTTAGTGTACTAACAAGATACCATTTTACTTTGTTTTAACAAAGCAAAAAATTACAAATGACGAACAAATAAACTCACAGTTGTCAAGTTCAGAACAATAAAGTGACTTTCATTGTTCAAGCTGTTATTGCTTAGTTTAAATAAACATTTTGCATTACATGAATCAGACGTACTTTAAATAATTCCCAACAAGTTTTAGTACTCACCAGAAGTTGTGTTTTAGCCCACTGTAATTAGAACCCTAGTCATTTACCTCCTCTCTCTTTCTCGATCCAGATGTGTCCGGTCTTGCTCAGTTGGGAATGAATGTAGCTCAGTTGCAGCAAGTCTCTAAATAGTTCTTACAGGCGAACAGTTTTCTTCTACTGCACATGTGCTTAACACTGTCTCATAGTCTCACAAAAAACCCACTTCATCTAATTATTTGTTCAGGTTTTGGCTGTGGTCCTTTGATCAATCAAAAAAAAGTTGAGTGGATGTGCAGTTGTTTAAAAATTATCTAAATGTTGTTATAATAACTGTCACCTATGTACTGTATATAATGCATGAAATAATGCAGACACAAAGTTACACTACAGGCTTGCACTAGTAGGTCGCAGCTCGAACACGCACACACACACGCACACACACACGCACACACGCACGCACGCACGCACACACACACACACACACACACACACACACACACACACACACACACAATGTATTGGACTGTGGGCGAAAACTGGAACTTCCAGAGATGGAAAAACTAATCTTAGTAAAATGTACAATTATAATGTTTTACTATCATTAATAAACCAAAATTAATGAACCAATGGGACAGACATGTTTCTTTAAAATTAGACTTTTAATTTCTAAATTGTGGATACCAGTTGTTGCAGTCTTACAGGTGGAAATTTTGGACTATTTTTTTATTTGACATGTCTAATATAGGACAAAGTTGCAACTAGTTTTTGCACCTTTTTACTTTTAACTCAACATCTGTTTTCCTCGACAAAACCTGGACTCATCTCAGCAGATTACATTTCAACAGTCAGGGCCAGAAAACTTGGCTGTGTCTCTGCATCACTTCATGTACTGCTTTCTCTTTGCGTTTGATTGCGTGGCATTTCTAGATGCCACATCTGTTTTAACGGACTGAGGATTCAGTTTGATGCAATAAATGCTTAACATAAAATATGTACACAAATAAAACTGTCATCATATTTTCCATGTAACCAGAGTAGCAGTGAGCGACACACAGGAAACGGTATGAACAGACATAGGCAATCATGTCCATCTCAACACCAGTCAAGCTGATCTCAACTAAGCACAATTAAGATCTCAATCTACAATCTTAGTAGTTGTGGGCTTATAGCTACGTCACCCTAACACCATGTATAACATGTAGAATGCAGAAACAGCAAAATGTTGATATTGACATCATAAAAAAATCTTTAAACATCATTAAAAAGAATTCAAATTTTACAAATTTGTATATAAGGAATGTCAAATATGTCAAATCGTTCAGTAAGTCTTGCCCATATATTGTATTAATGACACAGGAGGCAAATAAAACAGTCTGAAGCTGAAATTGAGATTAGCTTCAGCAATCCGAATATACAGACAGTAGAAAATTCTACAGTGGAATGGAATGGCATTTATAATGTTTATCCACCTGAAACAAAACATTATTATATGATTGTCTGTGACCTGGTTTAGTTTGCGTACTTTTTATGTATTAAATACCAACAAATGCTAACATCCAGATGGGCATTAGTATGACCACTTTCTTATTACTGTGTTGGTCCTGCTTTTGCTACAACATAAGCATGAACTTAACATAAATTTCTTTTGCATGTTTTTGAGCTACAGTAGCTCGTCTGTTAGACCCCCATAAGAAAGAAACCGACTTATCGCTGCTGCTTTCTTGAACCACTGGTGATAGAAAATGACCACTACAGACTGGGAACATGGCCCAAAAGCTGTGGTTTTGGAAACTGCCTGGTCCAGTAATCTAGTCATCACAAGCCACCACCCACTTACAATCTGTGCTAATATATTAGGGATATTTAACACTATTTACGATAAATGTTATCAAAACAAATGACATTTTTGTACAATGACGTTGTTTTGTAATAAATTTTGAATGCCATCATTTAAAAAAAAGTTTTTGTTTGAGCCTTTCACATCATCATCACAAAAAAATCTTTTCATTATTTTTCTTTAAAGCTTTTTTAAATTGCCTAAAAAGGTGGAAATCTGATGGTTCTAAATCCTGACACGACCAATAACTTTCTCTCTTTTCCCTCACACTGACTGTCCCCAACTAAAATTTGAAAGTAATTTTTGAATTTGGATTACACGAGCATCTAGGATGTTCATAGCCTTATACAGAAACCGATCACTTTTGACTGGGCACAAATTGTGGACACATTGTATTTCACTTTGCTATAGTGATGGAGCATCTCTAGTTTAAAAACTCAGAAGGCTTGTGTGATTACAGCAGAGCCAACAGCATAGAGATGTTGATGGGCAGTTCAAGTCGTTCCTCTGTGTAGTGCATGGCCTTGATGCTGTCGGGTGGAGAGAGCAGGAAGGCCATAGGCCCTATGCGCTGTTCTACACAGGTGGCACAAAGGACACCTCCCATCTCTGCACTGTCCATCTAGAACACAACACACATATGTATACATTTATACATAGTTACATACGAAAGCATTTTAATATTAGATACAGACAGTACTATCAACATTTAATCATTTCATTTATTAACGTTGCACATTTCATTAAATTAGAACAGATTTTCTGAACAACTTAAACCAAACATTGTTTCCGTGCAAAAGTTTCCACAGTGAGGTTTGATGGCTTTAGTGTACAATTGCTTTTTCTATAAAGTTTAAATCCTGAATCTTTGGTAGATCTTTGGTTTCTCAAAAATGTGCTGGTAAAAATAATAAACACAAAAACTCACGTATCTGATAGGAAGTCTGTGCATACTGAGTGGCATCTCCTTGGTGATCTGATTGGGACACTCTCTGGTAGTACATTTGCGAGACTGGTCATTGTTCAGTAATGTACTGCTCAGCTCTGTCCTCAGAAAGTATTCCTGTAAGCAGTATGGTGAACAATAAACAGCATGATCAATGGGGGGTCATTTTGGTTAATACATTAGTGTACCATAAAGAAACTGTGCAATAAGTAAGTTGACAAACATTTTATAAAGACTAAAGATTTCCTTTATTTAAATTACTGAAATTTGCATGATGTTGGTGTTAAGATGACTGAGTGATGCAATATGTTATCTTGCTACTAAATCTAGTTCTACCAACCGGGCCAGTCACCCAGCAGACACAAAGTTCTATTTAAAGAAGGGAAGCTCAGATTTGTTTTCATATGCACTTACAAAGATGGTCTAGGTGACAGTATAGACAATGTAGACAAAGTGGCCTCGAACTGACAGGGGATCAGACTAGAAAAGCAACTAAAAAGATCTTAGAAATGTCAGATGGGATGTGTGATAATTTGCTGCTGCTCTTGGCTTAAACGAGGTGACTGCTAGTGACTATTGAAAGAAGTTAGGAATACTCAGGAAATGAGAAAGGAAACGTTAAGAGTTTACTCACTCCTGCAAGTGTGAGGACGTTGCTGATGCTTTTGGTGATATACAAAGATCTCTTGGCTCGAGTCACAGCCACATACAGCAGGTTCCACTCATCTCCATCAGTGTTCCTTATACCTGAAACAAAGAGAGTTGAATGCTGCTCCAGTAAGATAAGAATGCATTGGTTGCCACTAGTTATCAAACTGCCAAACAAAAACAAGTCTTGCATTTTATAAACATGGCAATTACAGTGAAATATTACAAACCTGGGTTAAAGTTGATTCTCTGTAGATTATGACGGGAACAGGGTACTTTTATGAAGTCTCCCGACACCACTACTGTGTCAAACTCCAAGCCCTTGGCTTTATGAACTGTCCCCAGGATATAATCTACAAGACAAGTAAACATGATGGAGATTAATCACTCCATTCATGATGCGACAGAATTTACAGTACTGGGTTTGTGACACTAAACACCTGAACAGGTCACCAGTCTACTGCAGAATACAAAAACCTGACTGTCTGCATGTCTTTGGACTGTGCAAGGTAATCGGAAGGAAACACACACAAAGATGAAAAGAATATGCAAACTCCACAGAGATGCCCTGGCTTTACCTGGCTATAAAACCTAGATTAAACTAATGAACGGATTCTTAACTGTTTCATGATGCATGTTTAAATCCCTACTTGGTATAATTGTGCTAATGAGCAAAATATTAAACATTCAAATTTCCCCTTAATCTATATATAATATGTTTTACTTTATTTGAATTAATTGTGCAAAATATATGTTACATTAAAGCTGTACACAAACATGAAATTACATCACAAAAACACAATGTGTAAATCTGCTAATTAGCAGTTACCTGCAGAGTTTGGCAGACTGCAAGTGCATTTGCCTATGCGCTCCACCAGCTCTGGAATGCGTGTGTTGTATGTTTGAACTATGGAGAGCTTGGCCGCCAATTCGGCATCTTCCATCTGTGTGGCATAACGCTTCAGACCAGCATAACCACTCAGACTACCCTTGGAGAAGCTCCGGATGAATGGGTCCTTAATCCACAGGTTATCTGTAGGTAAAGAAGAAGCTTAAAATTGCCACTTTCCTTAAGTAAATAACCACATACGAATTGTCCACTCATACCTCAAGTTATTATTAAAACCAAAGACAAAAAAAGAAACCAAAAATGGAGAACTCATAAAAATTGAACGTTAAAAAAGGTCCAAAATATTTTAGCCGTAAGCCTCCCATGAATGCTGTCAAACATATATAACAGAGATGAGATTCAAAATGACAAACGTTAGTCATTGTGCTGTGTATTTCTACGTGATCCAAAACAGATGACTAACCTGTAATTCGTTTATTTTCTGGCTGCATTAGGATCCAGATATCAAAAATCTTCCTCAGACCAAAATTTTCAACTCCCTAAAATACAAAAAAGGGAATACTTTATAAGAAAACATACTATATTTCTATGCTTTAATAAATATAGCGGAAACAACAAACTCACTCCAACAATGTGAATCTTGCAGTTAGGATTGGCATCAGTAAGCCGCACTGCTTCACTGAACACAGTAACATTAGAGCGACACAGAATGGCCACGTTGCCTTTAACCTGCTCATGAGCAAGTCTGAGACTCTCCAGTGTCTCAATGTTCTCACCTCGTACAGTGCCTAGCACACGCACACGCACACAGAGAGAGAGAGAGAGAGAGAGTAAACAGTAGAAGGAAAAACACACTGTCTTATTTAGCTAAAATAAATCTGAGACTTATCATATGTACAAAGAGTTTTGGCAATAAAGTTCAAACACCGTACCATAACCATTACACCATACATCTTACCTTTCATCCAAACCTTAAAAGACCACTATTTTGAATACATTTTGATAGAAAACATAATATGAATTTACATAACATCAATGAGCCTTGTGTAAGAGCATGTCACAGTTTGCCACTGTTCCTTGTTTGGACCGCGTTTGATCCTGCCCACTACAAATTGTGAACACCCCAGTGAATAACTGCAGTGGGGATGCTCTGAAAGAGGGATTACAATTTGGGTCTTGCCTTTGCTCATTTTGTAACCCTTGAACATTTCAACCCTTGAACTGTTGAATTCAAATAAAGCTGTAGTGAAAAAAAGATTTTAATAATCTCTGCTATGAGATAGAATTTGACGCAGTTAACTTTGATTCCACTTCCGTTTATGTAGGTAAGTTGTGTATTTGTATCTAAACATATCTGGTAAATAAATACTTTCAGTTGATCCATAGTGGAGCAACATTACAAGATTTTATGTATGTTAATCTAAGGTGCCAATGTGCTGTATATGTTTCTCCATAATACACATTCTAAACATTTAATTCTGCTCAGGGCTGTAACTGTTTTGTTTCCTAAAACCAAAATACAATATTTACAAATGAGCGGAACAAAATATGCGTTATAGTTACCAAATGTAATGTAATGTTAAACCTACCATCCTGTAATCCACCGACCAACTGCTTCTTCACTTTTTTGCAAACATCGAGTATTGTAGCACCAACATAAGCAATTTCAGCACCAAATCTAAAACTCTGCCGAAGACGAAAGTTAATAACTGGCTGGTCTACAGATCTGGACACATTTAGTCATGAAAGCATGTTTGTCATGTGTGTATCTTTTTGTTAAAAAGTAGTAATAAGTTTACTCATGTTAGGTAGTAGTGAGTGTACATGTGTAAACCATTAGTGAAATGTATTGCACCTGTGTTAAGTAGTAGAGATGGGTGTGTGGAACAGCATGCAGAGCATTTACAGCTCCTCTAAAAGAGTAAATCTGCTGATGAGGATCTCCAACCAGGATCTTCCCACAGTTTTGGGGAAGCAAGATATCCATAATGACTACAGAATAACAATACAATGTTAAAGACACAAATAAAAATTACATCAAAACTCTTAAACTAGCAGAAATGTTCATACATAGTCTTATTTTTGATACATTAACATTTATAACATTGACATTGTACCTAGCAATGTAACGCTAACCACAAACAGACACAAACTAAGTAAACTGGACTGAGCCAGTCTGAACCTATTTTGTTTTGTTTGTTTAACTAAATATTCAATTTCATGTTCTACACCATTTGTTTAATCCACGACAGAAAAAACCTTTGTATTCTCAATTCATATGCATGTCTTTGGACTGTTAGAAGAAAACACAGAACTCTGAGAAAAGCAAACAAAAGACCACATTTGAAGATCAAACCCAGGATCTTCTTACTGTGAAACAACTATGATTGGATTTGTGTTTCAAAATGTTAATAATCAAGTAAACTCCACAATGTCTCTCTGTCTCCCTGTGAAGTCACAAGACAGCTAACTAAAAAAATTCAAGATGAAAACAGTACCTGGAGTGCAATCCTGGGCCTCGTCAATAAATATTACATCATAACCGCAAAGAACAGGCCTCTGTAACTGCCACAATTTAAGGTAGCCTAAAAAACATTAAAATGATGAAACATGAAACAGTTATTATTATTTATTCAGGATAGGAATGAATATGCTGTGAAATAGTACTTGGTTTGTTCTAACTTGTCACTCTAAAATGAGGAAAACAATTGTTCAAATATATTATGACTCAAAACAAAAAATTCAATCCCACTGAAATGCCTATCATCGATAAATATACAGATGTACAGTACATCGAAATCCCAATTTGTTTGGACATCAGGGTCCGAGCACAGGGTCAGCCATCATAAGGCACCCCAGGAACACACAGGGTTAAGGGTTTTGCTCAAGAGACACAAATGGAGAACATGCAGTCCAAAGATTTCTAAAAGAATTTGCCATTCTAAAGCACTCACTATACTGTGATTATGCCTTTTACGATACTGTAATAGGATTGGTACTGTGACTGCCATATGAACAGTGAACGCATTTAGAAATCACAGCAGCTTAGAGTCACAGAACAAGATCACAGAGTGCTGAGTCACAAGTCACCAACATACTGCTGAATCACATTTTCTTGGAAGCAATCATGCCAGAGTATGGTAATAATTGCATTAGGTAAATATAGTAGATGGTTTAAAAATCATTTTGTGTTTACCTGGGTTGTCCTGGTCTAATATTAAAAATAATCTGGTGATCAGAAACATTTAATATGCAAAACTGCAAAGTGTACGAAGTTACATACGCAATTTACACTGTGTGTATGTGTAGATGAACACAAATGTAGTACATATGCATGGTCAGTATATAAAAAAGCATGCAAGTAGCGAACCATCATGGGTCATGTGATACGCCGATTGTTTTGTGGGTTTCAGCTTGGTCATTTCTTTCCAGATCTTCTGTGCTTCGTGTACAAAGTCCTGTAAATGCACAAACACCACTGATGATTTCGAAAGCTTCAGATTTCAGAAACAGATTTGTGAGAGTGCCTATTTGTACCCTTTTTTTGGCTTCGGTTGGGTGCTCCTCACGCCCATTGGTATTAACATAGCGATTTGGGACGTGCTGTGTGTCGATGACATCATCCGTGGAGGACCAGAAATGATTGAGGGTTAGACTGACCACTTTGGCATTGACAAAACCACCAAGTCCTTTAGGCAGCACAGAGGCTATTGTGAAAGGCTTCAAGTTACTGGACAGCTTTTTTAGCTGACTGTACCTATTTTAGTTAATGCAGATCAGAATGGCATAAAATATTAGTGATGTAATTATATTAACAACATATATTAACGATACAAGCTGCATAATGCAAACTGACTTTTTCCCGATGGCATTGTAGGCTATGGAGTGAATGGTCCTGCACTCCACATTGGCAGGGAAACTGCGATTTGCCTGTGTTGATACAGATTTGTTGAAGGCGATGTAAAGCAAGCGCAGATCTGGTCTTTGCTGTGCATACTTCACCAGAGTTGTTGTCTTCCCGGTACCTTAAAAATAATAATACATCAGCAAAGTGCAGCTTTTTGTCATTTATATAAATCAAGGCTTTGTTAAAGAAAAAACATACAGCAAGATGAAAGCACATTGTCATGAAAGCGTCCTGTCTTTTTTTAGGAGAGATATGTGAAGATATTACTTATATTATAATATTTCTAAATTTGGTCAGCAACATAAGTTAAGATTCTTTAGTTGCTTGCTTTTAGATGTAGGATTTGCACCCAAGTAGATACATAGAGCAGTACGGGTGTGATGTTTATCTAATTATGTTATATGCTGAATAAGAACAGCATCAGAATGAATGTGTAGTGTCACAGCTGTTACATTGCTGTGCTTCAAACCTACTTCACTGATAAAGAAAAATATCCATCATTATTAATTACTAATCATTATTGATCCTTCACCTTGTTGCAGGCCAAACATTTTAAGAGTCCATTTACAGGACAATTTACCCACAAACTTAGGAAACTAAAAGTAGCATCAATGACTTGCGGACCAGAAAGTTGTCTGTGTAAACCACAGCTTTTTACTAATTTTATTCTACTGCACTCATTTTTTTTAATATATATTACAATTAAAGCAAGTACATTTTCTGTTTACTTTGCTTTTAAAAAACAGACATAAGAATAATGAGACACACAACTATAGTTCAAACGTAAAGCTTCTTACCAGCAAAGGCCATAATTTTCACAATGTGATCTTTGTGGATATCATGATTGAGGATCTGTTGCTGTTCATGAGTGATATGTAGTTGTCTTTCTCTGGGTATAAGAGAAAATAAAATAAAAAATGACATTAATCTATACTAAAAATGCATCATATTTTAAATAATTTCAGTTAAAATTGTCCCCTACCTTCCCACACTGTCTTGGCTTGAAGGCGGTGGTGCATTCTCCATTAGGTGCAGCACATAAAAAACATTGTAATGCCACCTTTACGAGAGAAAATAAACTCAGAGACTCAAGCAAAAAAATAAATGATCGATTTAACGATTTACTAAACTACAAAAAAACAGACAAACACTGTAGCATACAAAAACTGTATAAATAAACCATTAGCAACAACACACCAATCGTTTGTTTTACATAGTAAAACATTCTCACTCTTACAGAACTGTTCAGTCTATTCAATAAACTTTTGATTTGCCACTTTTTAATAAAGCATTCCCTGATCATTTTAAATCCAAATTGAAGCCCTATTTATTTTCAAAAACATTAGCCTTTCACGTGCTTTGTTGAAGCTGACTGTTTTACTTACATCAATATATAATTTGCTTTATTAGACTCCACCAATATGTTTACTGCTAATAAAAAATATCATGACAGACTCCCTTGCCTAATGGTTACCATTTGAAGACACTATTCCAATATCCCAACTTCACAACTGATGCTGATCCCTGCCCTGACTGAAGTGAGTGAAACTGGCACACACACCCTCCGACACAACTGCTTCTGCATCTTTTAACCTGCAGTACACTGGTTCAATTCTCATCAATGCAGTGCCCTTAAGTAACGCCTTAACCATCCATTGCTCAAACCACAAAAAGAAAGTCAAGTTGGATAAAGGTCTCTGATAACTGCTGAAACTGTAAATGCAAATGGTATTTCAAGTGCCATTAACTATTTCTGTCTGGTTCAGGTCTGGTTCATGTAGGCACCCAGCTCAGCCAAAGCTGAGTTTTGATCCCTCTAGTTTGAAACGTCAGTACTGGTGTGCTAGTAGGTGCTGCACCACCCGAGTGGCAGTTCAATAATAATCTTGTTAAAACAAAATTATAACCTGCTGCAGCGATTGTGTCAAACTACTTAGGAGCTCACCTGTTGCTGATAGTAATGTTTGTGTTTCTCATGGCCAGAAGAAGAGTGGCAATGGCCCACAGGAATTCAGAAATCCCATCAGGGGTCATTAAACAGCCAGAAGTTTGTAACCTATACACCAGATTCAAAATGTCTTTTACTCCGTCTGCAAGGATAATCATGAGTGCCATAGCAGACCAAGGGTTCGGTTCCTACAGCAGAAACACAGTTAATCCAAAATGTATTTAACATCATACATGGTTTAGACGCTGGTTATTATTTTATAAATACTACGTACTCCATCAAAAGTATCTATATCTGGCAGGCGGTGCTTTATGCAGGCTTTCGCCTGGGAGTAGAGGTGATGGCCTTTGATACAACTCAGTACATCCATCACATTGACCCGCCTGTTGTGCTTGAACTGTGACATGTACCTGCGACAAGAGCAATCTAGTTTTACAAAGTAAATCTGCATTGACACACCAAAACATTGAACTGTCATATAACTCTAAACAATAACTTGGGATATCAGTTGCTAGATCCATTTTTAGAATTGTAATACTTTCATGCTTCATTGTTTGTTATTATTAAAACATAATATCTCTGTGATATGATTAATTAGTTATTGGTGAACTGTTGACAACTGATTGAAGCTAATTGGTTAACATGAATTAACACAGCACATATAAAACAGTTATAATAAGATGACAGATGGTAGCTCTTGTTATATATTTACCTGTTTAATTATACATCTTCTCTACAATCGTTTCTACAATTTTAGTGCAGTCAATGAATCCTCCTCTGCCAGGGACCCTGACTGCATCCATAAAGGGTTTATTTGGCGGCACCACTCCACCTCCAACCTATCCACTATCACCCCCCTTTTTTTCCCCACTTCTACACACACATGCATCGAGCTGCTAACTAAAGTCCTTGCACAGTGTTTGATTATCCATTTTATTAATGTACCAACTGTTCCAACTCTAAGATTCACCAGAATCTCTGCAAAAGTGTGTTAGCATAATATCTGCATCAACCGGCCGCAAATGAATAAAACTTTTGATCACTTCTGTTTTGGTTTTATTGATATTCTCCCAACTGCCAGTTTAAGCTCTTTAATTTTGGCCATGTCTTGGGAAGGCACTGTATTTAGGGGCATGCAAAACCACGATAGTTGGCTATTTTTAACAGCCTTGTTTACATTGACCTGAGATAGCTTTTCATGTAAGTTGTGAATTTCCCCAATCGTATGACTAATAAAGAATTGTCTTATCTTAAGTACTACTGTCTCTTATCACTTCTACATGTTGACACAGATAACTTAATCTAAACTCTTAAAAAAAGATGTTTAAATTTTGGTCATTTAGAGAGAAAAGAATAAAGTGATCCTTACCTTATCATGTTTAATAAACAAAGATCATCAGTGCTGACAATACTGTTGTCTTTGAGAGTGGTCATAATTTCCATTACAGCTATTTTCTCTTGTTTTTCATATCTGCAGTACAACTTCTTCCAGGGAAGAAACTACCAAACACATTATCAAATTTATCACATATGCACACTCAGAAACAAAATTTGCCCCTCATACTGAATCCTGAACATTAATGCTGCTAAAATAAAACACTGGATCAAAACTAAACTACATACCTTAGGATCCATGACAATGTCTTTCCACTGATGGCACACCAGACTGATATTACAAAATAGATCGACAGCAGGTAGGTGAGCCAAAATAACACTCAGTACCTCTTCAGGCAAGTCTTCAAACTGACCCTGAGGCTCCTGCAAATTCTTTTTTATTCCCAGTAATCCATAGTGAGCATCAGGCAGACTTTCAACATCATACTGGACCTCCTCTTCTTCCTTCTTCAAAGCAACATTAGAGTGTCCGACACGAAAAGCAAATGATGAAGAGTTTGTCCAACTGCTGCATCCTGCCATTCTTTCTTCCTGCAATACCTCATGTTGTCTCACGCAACATAAACTTGTCTCAAACTCTTCATCTTTGAACATGTCCTCCGTTATGCCATCCATGTAGTTCGACATTTCCTCTTCTTCCACATCTTCCTCTTTTGGAACAGTGTGTCCATTCGTTCCGATCTCTGTTTTGACCACGCCATTTATTTTGTTTTTTTGTGGACTGCTACTAAGCACCCCAGTCGATGAGAAGAATTCTGCAATGCCTCTTTGTTGTCTGCCATCTGACTCTTTCAAAGAAATAAATAACAATACATAGATCAAAAAGTACTAGTGTATGACCAAAGTCATGTGGACAAATATGAATATGCAGTGAACAGTGCCTTAAATACGCAATTAAGGGAAAAAATTGTATTTTGAGCCCAGTATCGTATTGAATCCCTAATGAATAAATTCAAATTTTATTTGTCATTACACATATACAGATGTACAGTACAATGAAGTTTCCCTTCACATATCCCAACTTGTCTGGAAGTTATGGGTCAGAGCGCAGGGTCAACAAACGTACGGCGCCCCTGGAGCAGACAGGGTAAAGGGTCTTGCTCAAGGACCCAGCAGTGGCCGTGTAGCAGAGCCTGGACTTGAACCCCCAACCTTTGGGTTCACATAGCACAACAGGTCTTTAAAATGTTACCTTTTTTCCTTCTTTTAGTGGTGGTCCTTGGCTGAAGTCCCTGGCATTGACCAGACAAGTTTAGATTAAATGGCTGAGTGATAGATTGGCTGCCACTTTCGCTTTGGGCCAAACTGCTGCACTCCGATACACTCAAGTGCCTTCGTTTAGCCTTGCCTGAATCAAAAAAGAAAAATAAGTTAATCAATCTGGTCAGAAATGCAGAGCAACCATATGAACATAATTATTACAAGCGTGTATCTGAGTGATTTCCTGGCCTACAGTGACATGCAAAAGTTTGGGCACCCCTGTTGTCCAAATGACTTTTAATGTGAACAGTTATGCAAATTGAAGATTAAACTCAGCTCCAATAAGAGTTAAATAAAATGAATTAATCATTTATAAGTTTTCAGCCACAAATGTCTGATATATATATATATATACATATATCTTTTAACATTTAGTTTTAACATAGTTTTATAACACTGTCACACCAAACCAATGCGTAAATGTCACATCAGGACAAGAGTTCTACCGACTAATATGAAGAAACGAACACGTGTAAAGTTGCACTTTATTTACAAACAGTTCATTTAGCTACTTCGATTAAGTAAGTAGCTGGTTAGCACCTTTTTTCGCAGTTTCCATGGCTGAATTATTTTAGGTCCTCACGTCGAAGAATGTTTAATATAAACCAGGGTTCATATATTATCCTTTTATCCCATTCTTCATCCACAAAGCACAACTCCAACACCAACTAAACGTTGTTTACACAGCAGCTACAACACCACAACATCCGGATACAAGACCACTGACTTCATAATAAAGGTCCGAATGATAAACTTATAAATATTAATGATTAAATCATCGCATAGTATGATGACAAAATTTGATATAACAATGGATAATAAACATAAATAGCATATAATAGATAAACATACAATATTTTTTATATGTGTTTAATAAGTTAGCACTAGATGGCAGTACCTGGTATAGTATGCAATAACCGAACCGAACGCAGACCAGTCACCTTATTATGAAAATGTATTCATTTATTTATCATTTATTACGATTGTAAACTAATGTTTTACACTTATTGGTTACATTCGTGACAGACAAACAACACCTAATCATTACACAAAAGAAGCAGTGTAGATTGTGGGTTCAAATTCACACAGTCTGTATTGGGTCCAAGACCTTTAACTATGTTTACTCCAGGGTGCTGTGGCCCTGCACGCTGTCCCCAACTTCCATACAAGTTAGTATAAGTGACGAAAGATTTTTGTACTGTACAGCTGTATAGTTGTAATGACAAGTTCATATCGAACATAGTCATGGACAATTTTGTATTGTCTAGTCACCTCATTTGCATGTTTTTGGACTGTGGAAGTAAATCAGTGCATCTGAAGTAAACTCAATGCTACTGAACATAATCTGTATGGAGTTGTCGTGTATTCAAGTGTATGAGTGGGATTCTTCTAGGTGCTCCTGTTTCCTCACACAATCCAAAAACAAACAAAATTAATTGGAGACAGGTGAAATATCCTATAAATAGCTAGGATGCATAAACTAATGAACTATTAATGCCTGTTCCAAGTGTATAAATAGGGAAAGTTGTATCAGGAAGGGGATGTAAAATCACAGTCTGCTGTGGCAACCACTAAGTTCGGCCTGTGATGCAACTGTGGCCCATTTATTCTTTATTTATTTTTAATTTATCAATTGCCAGTCAAACTGCGTTTATTAAACTTAACAAACTGAATATTAAAATGAAATCCCATCCAATAGACCTCTTTTTGATCTGACTCCTCTATGGGAAGCATCAAAAAGATTAGAACATATCTGATCTATTTTATTCTTACATAAATACAAAGTCTTCATTTGATAATCACTGTCCTTAACAAGTTGGGCAAGTATTACCCCAAACAGTTACCTCAATGTAAATTATTTTACACACTACTTAAGCTATGTATATTGAAGGTTCATTGAGAGAGTTGTATGTTTAAAAAAATCCAATCAAGCTGATTCAGAGTTACTAGTGTGCATCCAGTAATAACTATATCGCTGTGTATATCTTGATTACAAAAACAACTGCAGCCTTTCCTTTCAGGAACACAAATGAGTTATTGTACTACTGTGTGAGTAAAAACGGGACCTTTGTACCTTTGTCCATAACTGTGGCACATGTTGATCACTTTCAAAATGTTGCTGTGTCTTTGTAAAAGTAGACATCATAATTTGCAATCGCAATAGCAAATGATTAGTGTTTGGTTTGGTTATAAATCCACATTATATTATTCTTAGTTAAAGTTGGCGTAAAGTATTGTTAATGTGAAAATATAATTTCACAATGTTCTCTAACTAAACACTTAGGGTGTGGTGATGATAATAATAATGGCTTTATAGCAACAGTGTACAGGTTTTTGTTTTAAAAATGTAAATATCTGTGGGTGGCATCGTGTTTAGTACTGTCACCTCACAACAAGAAGTCCTGGGTTTGATTCCGGAATAAGGCAATCCAGAGATTGATTGTTGATTGGAGATACTGAAATTGGTGTGTGTGTGTGTGTGTGCGTGCGTGCGTGCGTGCGTGTGTGTGACAATGACCAGACACAAGGCATGATATTAGTTTTACTCTGTAATATAACATATTGTATTTACAGTTGGCAGTTTACAGTTTAGGATAATCTTACATTCTAGTTAAGCAAAGCAAAATCTTTTTGGTCCATCACATTCATTGCACCAGATTTTTATGATAAATCTTCTGCTACATTCCTGATACTGACACCACCCTGAAACACTGGGGGTATGCCAGGAACAGTTGGGTTCCAATCAGTCACAAGGCAAAACACACCCACTCATCACACCTCGGGGCAATTCAATTTTTGGAAGTTTATGCAAAGTGAAAGAAATTTTATTTTGAATTAAACCATGGAACTCAGGGAAAGTCCTTATGGACACATGGGAGAACCTTCTCACTTTCGCAACAGTCATGGATGGATAGGTGGATATATTATTAAGAGCGTTACTGACAATTTATTGTAGATTCTTTGGTAACTATGTTGTGTTTTTTCTAGAATCTTTTTTTTTTTTTTTGGAGGGGGGGTGTCTTTGATTGTTTAAATTTATCTAATGACAGGATATCCACTTCTTCTTTACCCTTCTAGTCCTTCAAGTATGATTGTCTTTTCTAATTGAATTTTGTTAGGGATTTTTTTCTGATAATGTTCTCAATTATCAAATTAAAAGTGCTCAAGTTTAGTTACCTGGATTTTAAATGAGATGTTGATTTTAATTTATTAGGTTAAAGATTTATTATTTCGTGCTTTTTGTCATAAGTGAGTTTAAAAGGTTTTAGTGGCACAAAGGTTCTAATGCATTGGAAGTATTTCTATATTTATTCACATAGAAAGAGGACCATAAAATCTTGAGGTTTCTGTTCGTTGTTTGATGAGACAAATATTACTTTTAAATGTGTAATATTATTTTTAAATTCCTGATTGTTGGATTGTTTGCTGTTAAATGTCAATTGTTGACCATCATATAAAAATACTTACTAGTAAGAAGACAGATGTCATGACCTTAAGTCACACTTTTTCATTCTTTTTTAACGTTCTTGATAGAAGCGTTCATGTCTTTGTAATTCTGATGTGTTATATTTTTCTGATATTAAAAGTTTGTAGCACCAATCTAAAGTTATTGATCTTTCTCAATGATTGTTTCTTTTTCTAAATAGGATAAGCTGTGGTAAAACGAAGAACACATTATTTTTGTAATCTGGTCTTTTTTGTAAAACAAATTTCAGTGTTGTGCACTGGCAGAGCAAAACAACATATTAGCAGCTTCACAGGTGGGTTGAAATTTTTTTCTCATCGGCTGTGTTGAAGAGAGTCTGAATAGGTGTGTCCATGTGAAGCTGCACGTATGCAGGCCCACTGCTACATTTACTCATCTTACAGTTTTATGAGTGTGTGAGCAGTCTGACTCAGCTCAACCTGACGTTTCTCATGACTGCTATTTATAATGGATAGAAGACATGTCTCTTCATGTATATAAATCTGCATTTTAAATCTAACACATCCACTCCACATCTTTAAAGTCTTTAAAGCATTAAAGTTTTATTACTGATTTAGGGTCTGTATTACCTTGCACACATACACACACACAGAGAGATAGATGGATGGATGGATGGATGGATAGATAGATAGATAGATACTTTATTAATCCCGAAGGAAATTAAGGATATAGATATAAATAGATATAGATATATATCACAGTGGTCAAAGAACACAACGGTTACTCTGGTTACTCGACAGTGTAGCCCATGAGGCAGCAAAACCTCATCATACCATCACAATATTATTACCATGTGTGAATGGTGATCTAATGCTAACGTAATCATGTATAGAATTCGCTTTTTTGCCAAATGTTATTAGTCATTTGCTCTCCCAGATGTGCCTGTTTTGATTGTTCATGGAACTGTGTTTTCTCTGGTTTAGGAATAATTAATCTTTCTCTTTTTTTTCCATAGGTCAGACAAGAACTAACGTTTCTTCTGGATATTATTGGTTTTCTTCTTGCTACTTATGCGTGAATCTTGAATGATTCAGATGATCTTCAAAGACCCCAGACATTTTGTCGCATCCATCATCAACAACTCCTTCAACTGTGGTAACATCCCTACGATTTTTAAGACAGCAAGACAGAGTTATTGCTTCTCTTGGGACACATCAGACATGAATACTAACAGAACTCTGTTACCCTCTTCATATCTCAAGTGAGCTCTAGGATCATTTAAAACCTGGAACTTTCCAGAAACTCTGAGGCGGTAACTGAGAGCCTCTGATTTGCTTAAAGAAGTGTCAGTGTCAGATTATTTTTAAAACACATTTTAAAGCAAAGGAGGGCTGTACAATAAAATACAGTTAGACGAAGATAGACGAAAAGAAACAAAAGGTGAGAACATGATTGTCTAATGAAGGTGGTAACCAATCAATGATGATAACCTGAACAAGGTTGCTAGGCTGTAGATTCTTATATTGTATTAAATCCTGGAGGAAAATAGTGGGGTTTTAGTCATAAATGTGGTCAAATTGAGTGCTGCCCTGTTTTTGCATGACATTTCACAATTTTGGGGTGATGACACAGAAGGCAGGAACTGATCAGCTGACATTAATGATCCACAGGACCTGTACACCTTCAATGTGTAGAAAATATAGGCTGCTGTTATTCCATTTAAAGCTTTAAAAACTATTAAAAGAGTTTTAAAATCTACTCGAAAGCAGACCGGTAGTTAGTGTAAGTGAGCGAGGATGGGAGTCATGTGATCATGCCTATAACTCTTAGTCAGGAAATAAGTGGCAGCATTTTTGTACATTACATACATTACATTGCATTTAGCCGACGCTTTTATCCAAAGCGACTTACAATGAGAAGTACGAGAACACAGGTTAGAAGGAACATAATGTTCATAAGGAACAAGTAGAAGAGGACAACATTGTACAGCTGAGGGCAAGTTTTGAGGGCAAGTAACCAACTATTGTCTCATCTATCCAATTCTATCTGAACTATGTAGTCTGGAATTCAGTAGACCAGCATTATGGCAGGTTGCAAATGCATATTAACAAATGGAGGGGAAACGGCTCAGCGGAGCCATGCAAATGTTTGCACATAGTAAAAGGCTAGTAAGCTAAAGCACAATCTAATCTCTAGCATTTTAATAGCTTACTTTTCTTGAGCAATATTTATTTTAGATCTTCCTCTGCTATTTTCTCAACCATTTAAAAAACCTTTAAGCCACATAATCATTCTTATTGCTTTTTAATGGGCTTTATAAATAACTTAAGCTTACTAGAATATTTAGGTTTTAGAAGAAGTAAGAAGAAAACAATCTTTATGATTCATCAAAGATCTTTATGATTATTTTTCTTTGCACTAGGACTTTCACACTTGAACTTCCTTTACTTGAACTGCTGATCCTGGTAACCCAGCTTGTCTATCCATCACAAACCTGCAAATTATTCATAAGACAGCTGCAGACCTAAACTACATGGGCACTGCCACATCCTACAATCTTTCTTTACTGCTAGTGTGAAGTTGAAAATAAAATCCACACCTGTGCTTTACACCATAGTAGCCTTACCATCCTTTCGGGATTCAAGGAAATGATCCAAAGTTTCCTTAACTTTACACTCTTGGCCTTCTATAAAGCAATAACCAATATTTCCTGAATGGTTTGCAAACATTTTAATTGAGATCGTTATTTAAATAAGCTACAAATGTGAAAGTGGTGAAAACATCCATCTAATATCTAGTTTCATCGCCGCTTAATCCTCTTTAGAGTCAGTTACAGTGGGATACACACTGGGTAAATACACCAGTCTGTTGCAGAGTACAGAGACATACACGCAGACAGACACTTTGGACTGGAGCCTGGATTTGTAATGCAAACAAAATAATAAAAAATGCACATCAAATATGAAATGCTATAAAATCAGGTTCCAAGTAATCAGAAAGTATTCCCGACTTTTTTCACATATTTGTGTATTAAGTCTGATGTAAACCTGCAGTCCCGATCCTATAACGAACCACAGTTTAGAATCCATAATTTTAAAGTCTGGCCAACCTAGGAATAAAGACCTCTGTTAAAGAAGTAAGAAAGACCTGAAAATGTCACTCCAGTCCTATGCAGAGATTCTGTTGGATCTGCAGCAATTAACAATTTATCATTCTTTAAAAACTCCTAACTAACAAAAGTGAACAATGTGCATGTCCTTAACCTCTAGAGACCCTGCGACCTCATATGAGGACATTACATATCTGGTTCTCTGCACCATTCTACCTAATGTTTTTGGCCTCATATGGACACACTGCCCGTACCACCCAGTGGTCATATGACAACATAACACGCAATTGATTGAACACAAGATGGCGACAATCCCACTAGAAAGTTTCTACAGCC
>JAOTRQ010048858.1:0-15754 GCA_028565875.1 Hoplisoma paleatum
AAGATTTGTCTGCGAGCCAGATGCAGCCACTGAAAGAGCCATATATGGCTCGCGAGCCATAGGTTCCCGACCCCTGTGATAGATACATATAGATAATTAATCAGTTCTTTACCACATGCACAGTTGCTTTGCGTTGCATCTCCTGCTGCTCCTGTAGCTCCAAGTGAACCTCCCGTTTGTTAATGTGATGAACTGGAGCCACAGTGGAGTTCGTGGGCTCTGGCTTCACAAGCTATAAAAGTAAACAGTGATGCAAATCTTTTAATAAACTAGCAAAACATTTGTTAACGGCATTTATAGTTTTTACACTGGGTGCATTTCCTGACAAAACCCTACCTATTTATCCCGACTGAAACCAAACTATACAATGTAATTGTTTATGCATCCTAGTGGCTAGGTACGTATATGAATATATCATTCATTGTCTCCAATGAACCTGGCTGCATGTTTTGGATTATTGGAAAACACAAACACACAGAGGAAACTCACCAATTTGAAATCTGTATTTGTCAATGTTATTGATGCTCATGTAGCAAGAAGGATTTTGATATTTATATTTTTATTATAACAGACATATTAGGGGGCAGCAGTGAGCACACATGCCCCGCACAGTGACCAGCCGTAGCCAAGGCGTCCACAGAGCAGTTGGGGGTTCGGTGCCTTGCTCAAAGGCACTTCGGTCATGACTTATCGACTCTCTAAATTGAACCAGCAACCTTCTGATCACAAGCACAGTTCTCTAACCACCAGGCCACGGCTGCCCCAATATAATTACTTTTATAATATTTACTAACGGTTTTAAGTCTTCTTTTTTCCATTGTAGATAAAACAATTTGACTAATTTTTCTGTAAATAGACATAATTAGCGCTTCGTCATTTTATTTTATCAGAGCACAAACGTTTAATCTCTCGGTTAAATAAAATATACGTAAAACTATGTCTGGCCACTAGGTGGCTCTCTCACCTCAAATTCATCCACGGAGGAGTTTGAGTAGCAGGACATGAGTTCCGCTGAAGCGCGAGCGAACACGTAAAGAACGTAAGAGCCATTTTGCTGTACTGGGAAGTACAACTGTACCCTGGCATTAACTGGGCTTGGACCTTTGTTTCGCAACTAAAAGCACAAAACAAATTAAAACAGTAAATAATAAACAATAAATAAATTATACATTATCCCAGAAAGAACCTGGCCCACCCCATCTAGGGACTGAACCAAGTGTGAGGTGGCTAAGTGAGTTAGCACCACCTCCTTAGCCACCTCACACTTGGTTCAGTCCCTAGATGTGCTGCTCGATCAATCTTACCGCAAATAATGTCTTTTATGTTATTATATGATTTTGTATGTGCATATATGTTAAAATGTTATTTATTATATTATATTCATACGCCAATCTGTTAAGAGTGCCTTCCACACCCTATACCCATCTAGCCAGCTCATTAAATGTTACTCTCTTCATAAGTTATAAGCTATAGACATCAAAAGTGGTCAAAATAAAGTCACTTGACAATTTTTAATTTCTGATACTTCATATACGTGCTCTACAAGAGGGCCCACGTCATCCAAATTTTCTGGGTGAGGCTTCGGCTCCCATTTGTTGATTGGGAAGACGATCTCAGAAGGAGACGAGACCCTAAAATAATAAATTTATATGTAAAGCACCACAAGTCAATTTCAGAAATTGCATCACAATTGTTTCGCATCGGTTTCTATGAAGACAGTTGAGCAAAACTCACCCTCGCATCTCCAGAGAGGCCAAAGCCTGAATGCGGATCTTCACTTCCACGTGGTTGCTGTCAGGGTTCTGACTGTTCTTACTGCAATTAAGAGAGAGAAAAGAGAACCACTATCAAACATAAAAGCGTTATTTAAAACCTAGATTTGAAACTGAACATTAACTCGACAGACTTGTGTCAAATCTGCTAATGGATGTGGAGAGTCATTGAAGCACGGCAGTAAGAAAATATTTTCTTGCCTTTTTATCTGTAAATAAAAAGACACATGGCTTTCCACCTCCTCTAGTCCACCCATGCTGAAGTACACGCCAGCCTGAATCTATGATTGGTTTTAAAATCAGACAGATGTTTCAGAAAACTCTCAAATGTAAATAATGATAAAAAAAAAGATCTTCAGACATTTACTCCTTTTGTGTTGAGTAAAAGACACTAAAAGATACTAAAAGTAAAAGAGCCTCTACTTCATCCAAACTACTTCAATATTCAAAACGATCCTTATAAAAGAGTACAAATAATATTTTAAAAATTATACATTTTAGTTAGCAAACTATTAAACAACCAGTTTAAAATGGGGGTTCTGTTTATTTTTAATAAGCATTAAACCACACTATGTTGTAATTAAAGCAGAAAACTAAAGGTTTAAAGCTGTTTTCCAACAACTTTATTACTTTTTACCTTCTGCCCAGTTTTCATTGGATTTCCCAGCTCACACACGACAACCACAGTCATGTTCTCTTTTTTAGGCCCACACAGCAGACGACTGAAACCCTGTAATGTTAGAATATAGTTACTCTTATTGCATTTGCTTTTTTTAAATTACAAGTCCATAATTGTATAAAAAAGATCACCCTAATATGTGGAACCGTACATTAGCTACATGATCTTTATCTCTAAAAGACCTGAACTTATATTAGATATGCTGAAAGTTCTAAATAAAGTCTGTTAAACATCTCAGATCATTATTATAGAAATTAGTTGTTTGCTTTTTACTCATTTGATTGCATCGGAACTCGGAAGACCAAACTATTCCAGAGTTTTCGGATGATTTGTTTTTTGAATAGGTCACCCTTTCCACCATTTCCAACCCATAGCACTATGAAGATTCAAACTACAGACTCAGACTCAGAAGTCAAGTCAATGATACTCCAAAACAAACCATGACGATGCAATTCAACTGCTGTGCTGTAAACACAAACATCGTTCATTGTACAATGTACATCTCATGAGTATTGTTAGCAATATAGTGTTGCAGCCTTCTTCATAGTTATTTAGCATCATAGCTACAAGGTTAGCTTTTTACATGACATTACATTTACATCTTACATTTTCAGTATTTAGCAGACACCTTCATCCACAGCGATTTCCAGTTTCAACTGTAGTCAATTCTAAGCCAATGAGAGTTAAGGGTCTTGCTCAGGGGTCAATCACTGATAACTTGGTAGTAGTGAGGCTTGAACTGGTGATACTCTGAGCTCAAACCCAATGCCTTAACCACTAAGCCCTTAAGGTTTACATTTGTATTTATTTATTATTTTTGCTAGTTTCTTCAATTTTGCTTTATGGTTTGAAAAAAATAATAATTGCAAAACAGATTATGAAGTAATAAATGAAAAAAACAATTACCTATTAAATGATAGATTTTTTATCCAATGATGACACTTATTTATTCAATTTCTTTCTCTCTTATGTAAACTTTCGTTAATTAAATTCAGTGACTCCTGATTAGCACAATAGTCATGCAATGCAAAGCAAAATCCTTAAAAATGCTAATAAATTGATAAGACTGTACTTCTCTGTCACTCAGCACGCCCTGAAAGTGGGTTTGATGAGGCAGTTGGATAAACAGCTCGGTTTCATACGCTCCTTCTCCGATATTCTCAGCCGTGACGATTAGAAGTGCTGGATTCTCATCCCCAATCAAGAGAGGATTGGTTTCCCTATTAATAAAACATTTTTTTTACTATTTTGTGATGTGATTTTGCTCAGGTAACCAAACAGAGCTTCTTTAGCACTACACCATATTAGGAAAATTAACCCATTCTGACAACAAGAGATAATTGTATAGTACATACAGTATTTATAATTAGGAAGACTTTGCGTATTTTCCACAAATCTGCGTGTGCTTACTCCGGTTTTCTCCAACTGTCCATCCAAAACATACAGGTAAGGTAAATTCAAGATACCAAATTGTCCATGACCGTGTTTGATGTGATTTGTGAATCGTTTGAAACTTTAGTGATGAATGAACATTTCCTGTCATGGATATGACCTAGAGTTTAAAACATGACATTAAAATGTTCAACAAATGAATAAAATAATAACCAGGGGGAATAGATGTCAGATCCATTTAAACCAACGTCAGATCTGGAGAGTCAAGAGAGCGACAAACTACAATTCCCAGAGTGCCAAGTGGCAATCAGTGCCAATGACATGCACCTGACTGAGCAATTATTTAATGGGACTATTTAAAGTAAATCTCAGTGTCACACCCTCTCTCTATCTGGGTACTTCAGTCAGGGAGCTCGGTTGGTAGCAGTACCCATTAGGGGTCTGTGAGGTAATATTTGCTCACTATAGAAGCCAGGGAAAGCTGTTACTTCTGGGTTTGGCTGTTTGAAGCATTGCTACGTCCTCCTTACTGGGGTATAATTATAACACGAGTCAACTTTCTTTGCTTTGTATTCATCAAACCCTGCAGATATTTAAGAATGTAAACAAAAGTGTTTATAGTGTTGATATTAATGGATTAAATCATTTGTATAAATGTTGCTTGTGAAACGAGGAGCAACCGTGGCTCATCAGATTCACCAATCAAATTGAAAAAGTCTATACTTTAAACAAAAAAATCTCTAACCCATGTACTCAAGAAGCACAACGCGGCACTATATGTGACAATCACAAAAGAAAATGATAAGTTTGATTCCATTTGAATTTTTAAAAATATTGAAATGTTTGGAGGAACCGCTATATTTATGGAAACCGGCTGTTTAATACCGAACAAACCAATTTGTTGTCTACATTGCATTAGTAAATGGTTTGTTTAAATGATACTGAGCTGCTGTCTCTCATACTTGTGTACAAAAAGAAGCTAAACACTTTAAGCACGTGTCAACTCTCCAAATGCTCTAACGGTTACGCCTGTCATGCCTGCATGGACAGCAATTAATATTTTGAAGATAAATTTGCAATTAAATTCTTATCCGTTTCTTTATAATAAAAAATTGACGCTCACGCTTCAGCTGCAAGCTTTAAATCAGGAATGCAGATGTTATCTTCGCCACAGTCAAGAATGATTTGTGTCTGTGTGTAAAACGTAAATACAAAATAGGTTAAAACGTCAGTTTATTACATGGACGGCAAGACTAAAAAAGCTTTGACGTAATGGCTAAAGTTTCTTACCTGTTCTACGATGATCGATGATCCATATAGCATTAGACCCTGGGAATTGGCCAGGCTGTAGTTCAAAGAGATGAAGATCGGATTTAGTTTGTCCTTGAACTCCGTCTGATTTTTAAAAAGTGAGATGTAAGTTTTCAAATTTTAATTAAAAAGGCTCCAGTTAATTTTTCATACTAGATTACATGTCTAAATTATTCATTATAGGGTGAAAGAAGATTCTCTTGGCCACCATTGTCTGTTGTAGGGTAAGACTACTTGCAAGTTCACAAATTGGCTTTGTTGTACTGCGCATCTGTATATGTGTAATGGCAAATAGTCATTCTAGTCTTTTTATGCAAATTTTATATCATAAAAATATTAACGAGTGAACAGAGCTTTGGTCTGTTAACCTGAAGATTAGACGTTTAAATCCAGGCTGTGATACAATCACTGTTGGGTCCTTGATCGAGTTCCTTAACCCGGTCTGCTCCAGAGATGATGTATGTTTGCTGAATCTGTGCTCTGATCTTCATACATGTTAGGATATATGAAGATGTTGTGCTGCATGTGTAATTACAATAAAGGCATTCGATTATATTCTATTGTTTTTGATTGGCTGTTGCTCTGGGGTTTTTTTTAAACATTTTGAGATTATAACATTTTGGCGTTTTTTAATGGCATTTTTTTGAAGAGCTATAAGGTCTTTACATTTTGCATTGCAAAATTAACATTGCAATGTTAATATTCACTGATTGACATCTGAAACTGCATATTAATCTACTGCTATGAAATTCACACTCATTCATTTAAACTTATTTAAATAACATTCATTATTTAAATTTATGACAAACATACCAGTAAGTAAGCTGTACTGTTTTTGCAAATCATCCCTGCTTCTCTCTTAACAAGAAGCTCAAAGTGGCCATATGGCTGATGAGACTCGAGCAGGAGGGTTCGTCTGGCGATGGTTGGTTTCATTTTGTCTAGCTGCAGCTCCATGTTAAACACTAAAAGAAAGTATTAAAGATAAATGCACAGCTTTGGATTTCATTACTTCTGTGTACTGAACGTGTTAGAGTAATGAAGCTGGCACTATAATGTTCAGCTCTGTAAAAAAAATGAATCCTTGATTCTTCCTTTTTAAGTGTGTGACTGGTTCTAAAAGAACTTGGTACATATTTCACATACAGTATATTTGCTTTTTGATTTATAGAATACAATAAAGCCTTTTTACAGACTCCTTATCATTAACCCTAGAACAGTAATGCCGGGTGGCTTTCACCCACACAATTAATCATGTGATTTTATAATAACAATCGTAGAATTTTATTTAGGAGCGCCTTTCATGGCACACAAGGACACTTGACAAATAAAACAGTAATAGTAGACTTAAAACAAATAGTAATAGATTAAAACCAAATAAACAAAATGATTATAGTTAAGAGTTAGGAATCATTTTCATTGTGTTGCTGCTGTCCGAGTCATATGGGACTTTAGGTAGTTTTCAGGATGCTCGTTGATGTTATTAATGGTTTAGTTGATTCCCTCCTCCCGTCTATTTTTTTTTTTTTAAGACGCATGGGTTCGAGTGATTTTTTTTTTTTTTTACTAAGCTTTAGTGATGAGTAACATATTGACCACATGACTGGATCTTAACCCGGTTGGTGTTTGTGTTTAAATCATGCATTTTATACTGGGTAAATTATACCCAAGATTAGTAATCGTGGTACACATTTAATCTTAGTGTAACATTACTAGCAATGTTGCGGTATATAAAAATGTGATAACTGAATGTTGCTCATAAAATTAGCTGGTGGTCATAATAATGTGATAGTTACACACATGGCCAAATTTAAGATATATATATATTTAAGACCCTTAACTCTCATATATATATATATATATATGTGTGTGTGTTGCCCCTTCCCACACAATCAAAGGGGGAATTATAACAAGGCCTCCAAAACGTATGGATCCAATCTAAGCATATAAATGATCCATGCAAGACCGAATAAACTGTCTGTCTTTGATTTTTAACAGATTTGACAAATATATTTAAAAAATCTGTTATCTCCCAGCAGCACGTTTAGAGCCACATAATCCCATTTCATGTTTTCACACACTTAATAGATGTAAGATGAATAGTACTTATCCCAGACCATAGGGATACAGCTTACCGATCTCTTCTGGTATTTTGTAGCCAGACATACTTATGCACATCATGATGTGAAAGCTGAAGAGACAGAAAAAAAGGAACAATTTGTAAAAGATTTATGTTCGTCTCAAGAAATACAGTATAACCACTGCAAAATAAAACACCCATAAATACAATTGTAAAAATGAGCAAAAAAGCATCCTTGATGTTCTCAAGGACTAAATTCATCAACAATACCCTGATGGACTGGTTTGAACTCCAGTCTGTATGGTAACAAGGTTTTAATGCAAATCGGACAGTTATTATGTCACAATACCATGGAGGTCAAAATGTCTGATTTTTCCGTACACTAAACTAATTTTAATATTTTTTTTTTAGAAAACAGATGGATGGATTCTATTCAAACTTGGAATGTTTATAGGCGCAGTAGAGACTCACTTGTAAATACAAAAGCACACAAAAAATGTCATGTTTTTAAATGTCAAATGCAAGGTTTTATTTACCCACAGTTACTTAAACTCACTAGTTCTTGTGTATAAATGACAGTCATTCTTCAAAATCAAGTAGAAAAGCTCAGACACAAACCATACACTAATATTTGATGATTATAAATCACAAATAAGAATATTAACAAATAAGAAATTAGTTAGTTATAATAGAAATAATTAATAATACAGTTTTTTTTTTAATCCAGCACAAATGGATGCCATGTCCCGAGTATTTTCATACATCTGGTTGCATTACGCAAATGATATGATTTTTATCATCTCGAGCTGTACAGAACAGCAGGTCGAGTTGGCTCATGGCCTTGTGGTCAAGATTCCAACTTCTGGAACGGAAACTACAGACAGTACAAAGCCACTGCCAAATTCCTAAATCAATATTGACAATTCTCCACTTTCGCGAAAAGCATGTGCAAGTGTGTTCAATGTGTTCCAGAACTACGAGAGAATGCTGAATGGTGTAAAATATATTTAATTATGTTCTGTGTAAATAAATCATTACTTAGGAAACTTACCAAGCTACCAGATTGTCTCCAATAGTACAATGTTTTTCGTCAGGCTGTAGGAAATTGGGCAGAAAGGAAAGCTGGGCTTTGGTCCTTACTACAGCCTTTGCCCTAGAGAATTCAAACAAATGTTTTATGTTTGTAAATGCTGTAATTCATTTCATATAGACTTATAGTTCTAGTTTTACACATACTGGGTGATTAAACTAAACATTGCGCTAACTGTTGCAAGGTACAGAGACAAACACACAAGACAATTTCAGTATCTTCAGTTACACTGGCTGCATGTCTTTGGACTGTGGGAAGAAACCAGAATGGGAACCGGGGTGACAGCAGAAATAATCAAAATATACTTCTAAATTAAGATAATCTGGAAGGATCATTTTGTTTAAAAAAATTATCATTGTATTACAAAAACTCAGAACATTCATATCTCACCTGTAAATCGCTACTTTGTCTGCACCCCAGGCTCCAACAACAAGATCTTTTAATAGGAAAAAAAACAAAATAAAATAAAGATTAGTTCTAATCATTCTAAACTTGAAAAAAATAATATTTAGGCAGAATTGTTTCCTGCATTTGTGAGTCATAAGCTTCTAATGGCCTCTTTTAGCTTGGAACGCTGGTATCCAGCTTATGAGAATTTTAATTAACATGGTTTTAAATAATTAATTTAAATAAAGAAATGAAAAAAGAAAAAAACAATTGAACAGTAAATCTCCACCCCATTATTGATTACCAAGAGCAGAATAACACGTGTGAATTCAGCTGCTTCTCTACTTAACTAACCATCAGAAGAACATATAAAACTATGCGGACAAAAACTAGCTGCATAATTTGTTGCTCCAAGTGCAATTAACTTACTTAATAGACTATTAAAGATAAGTGATTAACTAAAAGGTGAGAAGTGTTGTGTCTGAAACACTTTGATCGCTTAAAAGTTTTCAAAGAAAGTAAAAATGTGCTGAGAAGTCTGTGTTTGTTCTCTGTCCTGAAATAAAAATGACAATGCTTTCTGACAAGAGACTGAGTAATAGTGGCTTTTCCACTAGTGGCACCGTCAGGATGCTTCAACCACTCGTAATCTCTGAAGAGAAAAAGAATAACTTTTGTCTGAGGGATTTTATGCAGCATACTTACTTAACTAAAGTTCTTTCTTTGAAGTTTATACTTAAGGCATTTATTCTGTTATGGCCTTTTATGTAACCGGGCAGTGCATTTTAATTTATAATACACATTTGCAATGGTCTGGGATTTTGATTTTTTTTTGATTGGCTTTTGGTGTCTGTGCAAAGGGGAGAACAAACTTCTGATCTAGTGGCTAACAATGTTTGGTGACAGTTTGGTACACTTAGTTCAACTGATATAGAGAAATATAACATATGATATTTAGTATAATATTGATCATTAACTAGTAGTAATACTTATAATAGTAATTTAATTGCAGCAATATAATATAGCATCAATAAGTTAATATAATTGAAATGTAAACGTATAGACATATATACATTCATATATGCAGTATATTTAACAGTGAGAATAACAGCAAGATATTAACAAAATGCACTAAAACTACAAAAGTGTTTATTAGGGACAAGAAGGGGGGAAGGTTTTAGACTGGCTTAATTAATTTCTTGACTTAAACCCTATAGAGCAGGGGTCACCAACGTGGTTACTCGTGGGTCAATATTTTGCATATTGATATTTATTTGTTTCCTACCTTGTTGAATTATTTATAAAAATAATTGTGAGATCATTTACATGATCAGCATCTTCACATAGATGAATATCATTCATTATTAATAGTAATATGTAATTAAAGGTTATAAATTTGTGATTTCACAAGTGTGTATCAAACTGGTAGCCCTTCACATTAGTTTGTACCCAAAAAGTAGCTCCCAGTTTCAAAAAGGTTTGTTTTTGTAGTGAGTTGGAGTTTGTAAAGCTAATATTTATATTGACATACTGTACATTTTAACTTCTGCATCTACTCAACGCTAAACGTCATCCCCTCAATGACGTCGTTTTCCTTTTATATTTCTGCATCAAGATCATACACATGATTTATTTCACCACTACAAGACTAAGGGGTGTTGATACGGTTCTGTTATGTTTGTGTTTATCCTCCAGCTTTAGCATCAAGCGAGAAACTTTGCGGATTTTTGCTGAGCAATATTGAACAGCGAATGCTTTTAATTGTCGGATTATTTTAAAAAAGTCACCAGCATATGCAGAGAGCAAACACTTTAACTACAAGTGTGCATGTGCCTTTAATTTGATGGCCGTAGTACATTGCACATTGCGTGTTCTCAGAAAAATCCTATTTTTAGAGGGTTGGGATCACCAGTGGTAATGGCTTGGATGGTAATGGCTAGGCACCCAGGAACTCTAATCACTATCATGACTAAACGAGCAATGCAGTACACACACTTGGTTTGCTTTTACATTATGACATCATGAAAATGAGATAAAAGATCCATCGCATTGATTTGACATTTCTCAAGCTTCTAACATAAATACAATACTTGTAGGTTTTTCACTTAACACTCGATTTAATGATTTCATAACTGGCTGCAAATAAGCTTGAAATGCAGTGAACCCACAGTGAACCTACTAGACCTCACCGTGTATTTTAGTAATAAATGATTGATTAGAATCGACTGTAATTCTCATATGAAGTCGAGCGACTCTAAATCAATAGGACGACTCCTTTATTTTTCTTGGCACGTATTCAGCGTGTCCCTATCGAAAAGCAATGATGCGTGTATATTGCATTTCACATTTCGCCAGTGTCACGATTGCATTTCATTTCGGCTCTGATCTTCCCGTTTGTTTCCCAGGTCAGTTCTATAACTGTGCAGAAACGATACCTTGGAAATCAAAGTGACTTCAGTTTTGTCAGAATGCAATCAAAAGTCTACCATTGGGATTTTATTATAATATCCTAACCTCTGAGTTTCGGTAGGATGTTTGTGTATGCAGCGTGAACTTTAAACAAAAGTTTACCGTGTAATGTCTGAGGTTTCTTTTTTTTTGTTTCTATTTTGGTAATATTCCATGTCACTCTGATTCTGCTGGTACTTTTAACCAATTATGTGGTGATTTATACGAAAAGTATAGCATACTACATGCTTACTATAGCTTGTTAGCTTTTTAGGACATTGAATAACTTATTTGTTTATAGCAATGATTAATACAGTGTGGATTATGATAGTGCATGTTGTAAATATATCCAGATATAATTTATGAATCTGATTTATTACAGATTACTGTGACTTTTTTTAAACTTTCTGACCGAGCAGCTGAAACATGAATGGTCTGCTCGTTCTTCTAAACCGTCGGGAACGCATTTAGGTTCTCATTGATTTCCACCAGTGTCGGATTTAATTGTTCTTGTTGTTAGGATTAAAGTCTAACAATATTTAAAAGACTCAGTGGGCAGCCTCGAAGCAAGCAAATATTGATATTTTTAATATCAGGTTTTACATAGTGTATCAAAACTATTTCGTATATCAAATGTGCTCCGGATTCACAAGTTTGTATTTGACAACATTTAAAATTGAGCTAAAAAATGCTACACAGGAATTTTTTTATTTAGTACATGAGCAACACACACATGGAAACTGAATCACTTTCAGAAACGACTCTTTACAAATGAACTTGAGCTGAGATTCAGTCAATCATTCTTTACAAATGATCTTGAGTCAACGATTCAGATTTTATATTTAACTTTTAACACTGGCTGTTTCATAAATGACCGGTTTCATAAATGATGGTTTCAGCTTTTTACCAGGAAAGCTGAGAGAGTAAAATAAGTTTTCATTAGTCTGTTGGGTGAAAGCAGTTAAATACGGATTTTTATATTCTTAAAAATAAATTAATAAATAAAATACCTTTTAATTAGAATGGCAAGTGAGGATAAACATTTTCATCAGTTAGCAGACGCCTCTATCCAAAGCTACTTAGTTACATCTTAGAACAACCTTTTAAGCAATTGATGGTTAAGGGCCTTTCTCAGAGACTCAACAGTGGCAACTCGGTGGGTCGTCACCTGTTGACCATTTTGATCTCTAGCTCAGTAAGTTAACCACTAAGCCATCCCTGCACTGTAAATAAGGTGTAGATTTGAAAAACATGCTTTTTATGATGCTGCTTAATTCGAGTTGCTGTGGTGATGCTTATTGTTTACCGTGTTTATCATGATGAGTACTGCCGCACCACTGATCCTAGTGGTATCTTGAAATTTCATCTTTGTTCTTGGAGTGGCGTTGAGTTTAAAGATGTTAAGTTTGTGTTTTTTAAAAGATGGCTGAGATGGTATATTAAGCAACAAGCACGAATGGTAAACAGATTAATGCATGGGCTGCATGTGTTCTTGGCTAATGTAAGTAAATGAAGTAGGTGTTGATATTTATTTACTGAACAGAAGACATTATAATGTAAAAAACTGTTGAACGCTTATTGAAATCAATCAAAAAATATAATTATCTTCATGCTGTTTATTCCTTTCTGAGTTCAGTTAGTAGATGTTCACGTTTTTGCATTGTGCCTCTTTTCTGCATTGACTTTTTTGCACTTGCTGCAATGCTTGAATTGCCAGTCACCCTTAAGCTTTGCACTTTGGGTACATCACTCACCCCTAAGCATCCTGCATGAGTCCAAATATCAAGGAAAAGGGCACTAAGTTCTCTGTGTTGCGTTTCAATGATTTAGGGAAGTTTTTAAATCTAGGGGACAACTAGTTGCAAAGTATTATGTTTATTGAGGGTTTATTATACTTTTATATAATATAAAACATTTTATATGTTTTTCCTTTCCGTAAAACTAGGGACACACGTCGTATTCCAGCTGGTTCTTGTTTATTATATTTTATTATGTATAACAATAACAGCGTGCTGCATTAGGTCGCATTGCAGTTTAGAAACTGAGATCGGTGGGATGCGTAAAGCCCAGGAACTGCATTTGGAATCTCCTACAGTTATGTCGTGGGCAGGGATGCCCAAATAATTTTATGTGCCAAACGTTCTGAATGATCTTACACAAGGATCACTATCCGAAACAGAAATATATTCTGTTTATTCTAATGAATGGTGCTTTTATTGCTTTTGGCAGATAAAGGGATCAGAAACATTTGCAAACTAGTACATTTGAAAGAAAACATGAACAGCAAAAATATCTCTCTACAAGAGAAAATGACAGAAATTCACTTCAGTTTTGTTTCATTTGCTCCTGACATTTGGTTTTCATCCATCAATCAAGTATTAACGGTGTCAATATTTTGACAGTGGGTTCCATGTGGTGGGAGAAGATTGGCCTATTTATATTCCAGGACTCAGAAAGTAATATCTTCAATCACTAAAGTGATTACAAACCAACACGGATTTCATCCGACCACAAAAGCATGTTTTCCCTGCCAAGCTGCAACAGTTGACGGAATCTGTAAAAAACACCCAATCAGGTAACTCTGGAGCCTCACTACTGACCCGTCTATGATGACAGAAGCTCCACAGTGCCACCTCCTTCTCTTTACCACTTTTCCATGTTGAATTGTGGTCTGTCAACGTTTTGCAGCTGGTGTTCCAGGCAGTTAAACACTGGTTGAAAGATATTTCCATCTTCGGACAAAAGACCCGGTTCAGTGAGGTGTAAAAATTTTTTATAATAGGTTTTCATGGTAAAGCTGCCTCTGCAGAGGTTCTGACTAGGTTAAAGCGATTGATGAGACTCTCTGGTTAGTGCCAGGTAAGAAAACGGATCGGTGGACAGTTTGATTGATGTATGTATGGATAGATAGATGTGTAGATGGACAGATACACTTTATTTCCAAAAGTATTTACATTGTATATTATCAGGTCCTCCAATCACTTCCATGGCCACATGTGCATAAAATGAAGCATCTCAGTATGCAGACGGATATTTCAGTATTTACAAACATCTGTAAAAGAAAGTGTTGCGCTCGGGATCTCGGTGAATTCCCGCATGGAGCTGTGACCAGATTACACCTGTACATGACCCAGATCTCAACCAAGAACACTTTTGGGATGATTTGGAGCATAGACTGAGAGCTGGGGCTTTTTGTACCAACATCATTATGTGATCTCACAAACGTACTTTTGGAAGAATGGACAAGAATCCTGTTAAACACACTCCTGGACCTTGTGGACAGACTTCCCAGAAGAGTTGAAGCTGTTCTAGCTGCAAAAAGATGAACCATCGTCATATTGAACACTATGGATGAAGAATGAGGTGTAACTTGAGTTCATGTGTGAGTCAAGGCAGGTGAGCGAATATGACAATGTAGTGTAGATGGACAGATGAATGGAGAGTTTGGATGGATGGATGGATACTTAAATGACACTATTAATGCTGAGGGAAATTCTACTCATGTAGGTTGAAGATAACATTTTTTAAAAATCCTGTACATTCTTACGTTATTAGCATTAAGTTGCGTGAAGGATTCTGCGATGAGGTGAGTGAGGGGTCATCATGGGCTGGACTGTAAATCACCGCCGTTCTCTGTAGCAGCTCGGCTGTATTTAATTACCTTGACTTCCTCTGTGCACATTAGAAACAGATGATTATTTCATGGGCTATTCGCTCCATAATTCAGCACGACGTTCTGAAATATGCTGAGCTTTCTTCCTCTGAATATCTTTCTCATGCCCTCGGTGTACACACAGTGCAACCCGGACTCACCTTCCCTTAACTCTGCAAGTGTCATTAGGGTGCAGGCTTGATTTATTCTCCATTTTATGGTGTCCTCATTCGACTCGTTCTTATATTTGCAATTGCATTTGTTTTGTAACGTGTACAGTACACTCTTTGTAAAGAGCAGTGTGTGTTACCTTACAATCTGACAGGCCGATGACATTCAGGGGCTGCTAGAAGTCGTCTTTGGAACTTGCTGACGAAAGCAAAATGTCTCGCTTATCTAGAATGTTTTTTATCATACCGTGTTCTACTGTCTGTTAGGTGCACCGGATTATTAGGTGCAATATCAACGGTATACTTCCATACATAAGGCACAACAGATTATTTAGTTGTAACACATTGTAACCTCTTCAGTCTGAGATCTGATGGCTTTATTATGAAGGGCAAAAACAGAAGACGAGAGTAATCAGGGAACAGAGTAGAAGTCCAAACAAGACCTCATACATAAGATACCTCGGTTTATAAGGCGCACTTTCAATTTATTTATTTTTTAAATAAAGGCTTTCAAGTGAGTATTACAGTTTAGTCTATGATAAAGATAAGGTAGTTTATCTTTATCAATGTGTTATTGCAAGTTTTTGGACTGTATGAGAAAATCAGAGCACCCTGATGAAATCTACACAGACACAAACAACCACCTGAACAACAAACCAGGAACGACTATGAATCAAACACAGAACCCTTTTTGCATGCTCTCTCTTTCTTACTTTCTCTCTCTCTCTCTCTCTCTCTCTCTCTCTCTCTCTCTCTCTCTCTCTCTCTCTCTC
>JAOTRQ010048884.1:0-15747 GCA_028565875.1 Hoplisoma paleatum
ATTTGTCATTACACATATACAGATGTACAGTACAACAAAATGTTTCTCTTCGCATATCCCAACTTGTCTGGAATTTGGGGTCAGAGCACAGGGTCAGCTGCAGTACGGCGCCCCTGGAGCAGACAGAGTTAAGGGTCTTGCTCAAAGATCCACCAGTGGCCATGTAGCAGAGCCTGGATTTAAACCCCCAACCTTCGAGATCACAGCCCAACGCTCTACCCACTAGGCTACACTGTCCCAAATAGGCCGCAGTTACCCTATTTATTGCTATTTTAACTACATGTTGTGATGCCATATAAGTTTGAATGAGTATTTTAATTACTAAATGAAATGTGTCAAACAAGTTTAGAATTTAATAATAGGTTGATGCATACTTGGTTATCATAAAAACACTGGCAACCAGCAAGGTAACATGACATTGTGCGAGAATGAGACAAACGGGATATCTGACATTGTTTACCCCCGTTATCCCACTATTGAGCAGGAAAATTGAAAGTAAAAGGACAAATTCAAATACTAATACTTGCTCACCAACCTCAGCATAGCACACAGTCAGTACTAAGCATAACCAGTAATATATCATTTAAATACACCTCTGCCTTTCTAACCCCTCAAAACCAGCATATTTTCACCCTCAGCACAGCTGCATACATGCAATCAAACCCTCTTCCCGATAGATGCCTCAACCAGTCCCATCCGTCACATTAGCAGCCCCCACACCCATCCTCTTACCTCCAATCATCACTCTCCCTCACGTACACAAATCATTCCTCCTCCTCACCATCATACACATCCACACCAACACACTCCATCTACAAGCCATCTCTCAGTCACTCTCGCTCTCCCCCGTCTTCAATCACACGCTAGCTGTGCTCGGATTCGGTCCACAGCTGTGGTTTCCCCACGACTCTGATCACAAAGAGCCCATCATCCTCCCTCCTCCATCATCCACCTGCTCCAGACTCAGAGGCCCCCCGAACTCTCGTGTTTTCTCCCCGCTCTTTAGTTAAGCCACGATGGCCTGAGAGGCGAATGCAGCAAGATCATGACTTGCCAAATTGATTCATCAGCACTTCCTCTGCAGAAGATCACAAACTTATGAGAACACACAGCTCCTGAATCTATCCCTCCTGCACACTGTGACGTCCCGTAGTGCATCTGTCAAAACACCTCAGCTGCAATATCATTAGCCTGTTGTTTGTTCCACTTTCATTGATGTTTACCTTGAGATATGTGGGGTAATCTGTGAGTTTTACTGAGCGTTATCTGGGGATATTTTTCCAAAATGAAATATGAATAGGTTTCTTAAAATTAGCACACAGTTGAGCTTCAATGCATTTTATAGTTTTCTGTGACTGACTAAATTATTTCAGCTGCACCCTTAGTTAGAGTGTATTGGCATAGTTTTTAAGCCAGATGCCCTTCCTAATGCTCTGCCTGATAATCTCGGAAGGCACTACAATGAACTGGTCTATGCATCCTAGTGGCTAAAATGGCATCTATCCAGCAGAAAAGTTTATGCAATGGATGGATTGTGAGAGGCAAATAGATAGGGGCCTGGCAGTTAGAAAGCTGGGCGTGTGATGGAAAGTTGACAGTTCACTTCTGAAAGTTGATAGGCCATGACTGAAGTGCCCTTGAGCAAAGCACCTAACCCCTAACTGCTCCCTGGGCACCATAGTTAGGGCTGCCCACCGGGATGGTCATGAAAGTCGCTCTTAAATAAAATTATATTATTAATTATAAAATTATATGGCAAATTTTGTTGGTAAAAGCCACCCAGCATTAGTGTTCTAGGCTGTATAGAGGATTTGGATGTGTATCCCGGTTGCTACAAAGCTGATTGTAAGAAACAGCGTACTTCAAACTGTTGCTCTGAAGTAGAAACCCCTGCAGAGTGTTGTGCAAACAGCTCAGCACATCACCAGGATCTACATGCTGAACCTCAAAGATCTGTAAATCAGCCTGTGAAGGAAGACTAAGAGACTCCTGAAAGACTATCCACCCAGGTCACTTCCAGTTCTCCAGGCTGCCAAGCGGCAACAAAAATGACTGGTGCACCAGAACCACTTCTTCTCTTTCTTTAAACTCAACCCCAACTGAATCCCATTTTAATGGCAAGAAAAATCATTCATTATTTCACTTTCACCTGAAGTTAATATGCATTTTGAGATCACTTAATGAGACAACTGCAGATCAGTTCATAAGTCTGCACGTGAACACACTTATTAAAACCAACAAAGGTGGGTAATAATTGATGAATATGTATCAATATTTTATCCATAGCAGATTTTTTTTTCTTTCTTTGGCTGTCAGTGACCACTAAAAAGACCAATATACTGAGGATACTAAACACTGAATAATGAAATTTAATAATGAAAGTCATAAACACAATTTATGTTACTATGCATATAATACTAGCAATATTAAAATATATTGTTTTACATATCGAGAAAGTCTAATATTTATCTTGCAGCACATTGTATAACACTATATACTAATACAGTATGTACCATTTCTAAGGGTTTGTCTATCATTTTTAATACTTTTTACTGGTACCAAATCATTATTATTGACTAATTATTGACTAAGTTAATGCACTGTGTAAAAATCAATACTATACTCGCCACACACCCAAAATCTGTTTAATTAATTATTGCTAAGGTCAAACGACCATGATTATGGTACAGTGGTAGGTTGGTGAGCAGAGTTGTTGACCGTTAAATGTTAAAACTAAAGTTGTTAGTTTTAACCTCAACTTTGGCTCAAAGACCACAATCTGACCCTTACATATAACACTGTGCTTTGCACATGTTTGTTTACATGACAAAAAAGTATTCAATTTAATACAGGATGTGTGTTGGGTTCCATTGTACGGCTATTAACTTTTAGGCACTTGGATCGCGTTATCCTTATTTCGTTCATTTTGTTACACTCCTAAATGAACATTGGATTGTAGGAGACTTGCATAATAAGTTGTATTATATCCAACAAAGTTAGTTTATTACATATTAGTTTTGGCTATTTAGTATCTCTAATTCACCTCACAGGAATTCCTCGAGTAAAACCTACACACACAGGGAAGACATTCAAACTCCAATCAGAGTAAACCCTGACAACTCCAACTGGAGATAAATATCCAGAAACTTTATGCACCACAGCAACAGTGCTACCCACTCAGCCACCTGGTCATGGTTATGGTGTATGTCCAGCCAGCCGGTACCTTGGCGTGACTTCTAATTCAATATACATAATACATTGGCGAGAGACAAGACATAAATTGAGATAATAAAGTAACATTTACGTTACTGCAAGTGAGAATCCAGTTGGAACAATACCATTACGCAATGCATGTAGTAAAATTCATCTTTTAAATATGTTTAATGTAATGTGTGTATATATATATATATATACACACACACAGTGGACCTTGGTTAACGAATACACGCGATGACGACTAATTCGGATAACGACCAACCATTTTGCAAAAAATTTGCTCCAGATAACATTCAAAATTTCAGATAGTGAACATTACTACATCAGCTAAGTCATCACCATCCACGATCATGGTTCTAAAGAAGATTCAGAACAATAGTAGCAGCGAAGTGAAAATACTGCGGCCAACAATTTAACTGAAAAAGTCATGATTTCTAAGTTTGAACAAGTCGTGCGTGTGTCAGTGATCACGATTGAAATACGGCAGGTGGAAGTGAACAACAGACACTGAACAAGTGTTTTTAATCTGAAAGCGTCCGAGAATGGAAGTCACCCCCGATATTACAGTGACTGACATTCTCATGAGGGGGATTAATTCATCTACTCACGCAGTCACACCGCAGTCAAAACTGTACATTTTATTTTGTTTACTTAATGTTTTCTTGTAATCAAACTGTTATAAAATGTTATAAAACTTATTTGTACACTATATGCATGTCTTAGAATAATATATCACCTTAATTTAAATACTATTTTAATCACTGCGTTTAAAACACACAGGAATTTGTCTACACTTTTAACCTAATTCATGCAGTGCTACAGTTACACACACTGGTTGTAAGAAGCAGTGAGCACACATGCCCTGAGCGGTGGGTATCCCTAGCCACGGGAGGAACCAAAGAAGCGGTTGCAAAACGAGAACTCATTCAGTCATGATTAGTCGACTCTGGGAATCGAACCGGAACCCTCCAACCACAAACCCTGTACTCTAACCACTGGACATAAAACTAAATTGCCATATTTTACATTTCTGTTTGGATAGCACTGTGGAGCATATCAGAGTTCTCTCTGTTCATTTGCTCTTCAGATTCGTTCACACGCATGCACACACACGTATCACTTTATAATCTTTCTCATCTACAGAACTGATTTGTTCTAGAAATTCCATTTTGTCCCTGAAAACTTGTGGATTGTGTTTTGCGTGGCATATCCAGTCTCGGACATATTACAGATTGAAAACACAGCGAATGTGATTAAAATCGCACTGCAGTTTCAGGGCTTTGTATTGTCTATGAATTTTACAGCTTATATTGATGTTCTTTTATTTCTCAGCTATATACTCACATTTTATATACTCTTGTAATAGATATGTTATATGCCCTGGCTGCCATTATTACCACAGATAAGTCCTTTTCTAGGTTACGTACGCAAGTCTACACCAATTACGAGGCTACGACTACAGAACAGGTTTTGTTTTCAGGTTCGGAATGTGTTTGTGTGCCTGAGGTCACTTTATATATTGTGTATGGTGCTTTAATTACCTACAACACATTCAAAAGCATCAAGCCAGCTACAATTTCGGTGTCGCCTGGAGATGTCTTTCGTTCCATCGCCAATTCCACCATGCACACACACTTACCTCTGATGTCCTGTTCCCTGAGAGTGGAGGATCATTCCCTTGGTGTGAATACTGATGTATGCGCAGACTTGTAAGCATAAATAAGAGATGAGCTACGGAAAGTAGCATGGTAAATGAGTTCCTCCTTGCTCATTGCACAACAATGAGACACATTCTATTCTGTACATATTCTATTTTTTATTTTCATGATTTATGCCACGATAACAGTATAGTTATAGGTGGAAGATTAGGAGCATGGGAGGTCAGTCTCACACATGGAGTCACATACTGAGGTCCCTTTCTGTATAGGCTTGGCCTTGGGCTACTAACCGGTTTCCTTATAAAAGCAGTCGTCCCCTTTTTATTCTGGTCTTTTTCTAATGAGCAGATTCACCTACAATTCTGTTTATCAAAATCTGTTTATTTGTTTGTACATTCATATTCTAACATCATCTTTTACACTTTTGATTACATTCATAACCCTAGATACACAGTATAAGTTTTATCAGTACACAATTTATATCAAACAAAGCCATGGGCAATTTTGTATCTCCAGTTCACCTTATTTGCATGTTTTTGGACTGTATGAGGAAGACTATGAATGCCAGTAATTATTCAGATAAATTATAAGCTACAAAAATCATAAAAATTGTATACCCACTACCCAGAATGCAATATGAATACAATGTTTTGAGGAAAATGAAGATAACAAAGTTTCTTTTTTATTATTTATTTAAAATCTTTTTGAAATAATGAATGCTCGCCCTCTGCTGTTTGAAATGGGAGTGGATGTATTGAATAGCAATGCTGATATAAACCGTGCCTAAGTGAATCGATTCACTATGAATCGTTACATCTCTAGTAGCAACACCTTGCAAAAAAATCACCTTAAAACTAAAATTAGCAGCCATGGCTTAGTGGTTAGAGCTTGTGATCGGAAAGAGTCATCAGGACACGACTGAAGTGCCCTTGGACAAGGTAGCAAGCCCTTAAGGGCTCCCCGGGAGTCATTGTTAGGGCGTCCACTGCTACGGGCATGTGTGTTAACTGTTGCTCCCTAGTGTGTGTTTCACTGCCAGAATTAGGTTATATGCAGAGAAAAATAATAAATCACAGTGGTGAAAAAGTATTGTAAAAAAAAAAAAAAGAGAGAGAGAGATTGGGCCTAGTTTAATGCGTGACATGCTAATGTTCTGTCTGCTATGACTTTAGCCCAAATCAAAATCAGTTTTCGAATCTCTATGAATCTCTAAATTGAAAAGAAACTATCTGGCCTGTCAACTCAATCTCTCAGCTTGGTTAATCTGAGCTAGTCCTCTGTGACGAGTCCTTTGGGGAGACAAGCCTGGGTTTTTGGAGAGGATGTATGAATGACGGATTCTTCTTGCAGCATTACAGAGGTAATCAACCAGCGAAAGTGTATCTGTGAACGATGAGAATATACGCTGGTGAGTGTACGAAATAAATAGAATGAAGGAAAGTGACCGCGAGAGCTAAGATTGTAGGACGAAAGAAGATTTGTCTTGTTATGTAACCATCAGAGAACACAGGCCAGCCATCTGCTGCGGGCCGGCCACAACGCTCCATTACCAACAACGGCGGGGTTTATCCTCCTCCCTGCATCAGCCTTCTCTTATTGTCCTCTCTGTCCTGGTCTCTAATGTCTTCTTCTGCCTTTCATTTTCCCTAGTGCTGTGTTTATCGGCAACCCTCTTCTTTTCTCCTCGTCTACATTCTGTCCACGTCTCGCCTTACCTCTGCCCTGATGTTTTCTACGCTGCCTGGAGATTTGAGATGCTGAAGCTGAGCAACCTGTGAAGCCGACGCAAACATTTAAGTTTGGCCCTGAGAGGAAATACAGACAAGACAAAAGAAAAGAGGCCACGCAGTGCTGAGTAACAAGTGAGCGACGCTTCCTCCTTTTCCTCCTCCCTCCCTGTCTATCTGATTTGGAAAACTAAGTAATCAGAGAGGCTGCGAGATCAAAGGCAGGGTGAAAAAATGATGTTTAACTCTCAGCAGCCAATCAGTGCAGCCAGACAAAGCCTTAAGCGTTAGCAGCCTGAACAGAAGTCTCAGTACTCATCCTAAATCAGCCTGGCTGACCAGATTCTGAAACGACTCTGCTTATTAACAAGAGAACTTTTGACCCTAAAGAAAATTTGACCCTACAGCCTAGAATTGGAGGATGAAAAGATGAAAGAAAAATAGAAGGAAGGGTGCGTGGATATATAAATATATGGACAGACAGACAGAAACAGACAAGAAGATAGAAGGCAGACATAGATGGATGTATTGATAGATGGAAGACTGATGGAAGGAAAATGGATGGCTAGATGAACAGAGACCGATGATGGATCAGTGGATAGATGGTGGACTTATAGATGGATGGATTGATAGATGGATTACATTCATAATGTTTACAATAGATGGATGGATTGATAGATGTATTACATTCATAATGTTTACAATTCATTACACAAGTTTATTTTTTTGTTTGTTTGTTTGTTTGTATTTGTAACGCCATGTTATCCTTTCTGTGGCATTCATGGCAGGAATCGGTATCTTATGATAACGTTTATTTATTTTAGATCTGCTTCTTCAAGTCTATGTGGGTAAGGAATGTTATTATTTTACACAAGTTTATAAGAAAAAAATCATGGACAACTTTGTATCTCTAATTTACCTCAGCTGCATGTTGAGTTTTGGAAGAAAACCGGTAACTCAAAGTAAACCCACACAGGGAGAACATGCTTCTTCAACACAAAAGCCACTGACTGATTTAAACATATAGCAACTGATTCAATTGCAGCGATGAAGGCGTGAGCTTTTGCCATCAAACAGTGAAGTGGAATTCTTCAGTTCCTCTGGAGCCATGACTAAACCACACAAACATTCCTTTTTTTATATCAGTCTCCATAGAAACCAGAGGGCAAGTAGATAGAACATACACTGTATAGACAGAAATATTGGGACAACCCTCTTAATTGCTGAATTTAGAATTTAGTCCAATTGCTACATTTACGTTCTCAGCATTTGGTAGATGCCTTTTACCAAAGTGACTTACAATTACAATACGCAGTCTGAGCAATTGAGGGTTAAGGTCCTCACTCAAAAGCCCAAGAGCAGCAACCTAGCTATTGATGAGGTTTAAACCGGCATACTTTGAGTTACTAGTCCTGAGCCCGAACCTTTATGCTACGACTGGCCCAGCCATTTTAACAACAAACTGTGATGCAGATAAACAAATCCAACAAATGGTTTCAACACAAAATGCTACTGAACTGAAAATTATAGACTAAGAACTACTTAATTCCTGTACAACAAGTGTCTTATTAATGCTTTCTTATTGTGCAAATATGCTGCAAATATGCCACCAGCTTATGGAAATATTCCACTAAAATTTTAGGCCATGATGCAATCTGTGGGGAATGACATTGGGCCCCACAGTTCACTATTAATTAGAGGGTTTGTGTACTACATTCGTACAACCATTTATATTACATTTACAGCATTTAGCAGACACCTTAGTGAGCCCAAAATGACTATTTCAAACACAAGTGCACACAAGATTTGAGGAATTGAGAGTCGCTTAAGGGCCCAACAGTGGCCGACAATTTGCTGATTACTAACTTGGTATCTTAACCACTACACCGTCCCTTCCCATGTTTATCTTCCTCCAATCCCACCAAATGTTTTCTCTAAGATCAGGAATGAGGAGACTATACAATGTTCCAGGACGACTTTTGAAAAACACACTTCTCTTATGTGTTTCGGATCAATAGAGATGTCTGTCTTGCATGGAGATTTTGAATGTTTCGTAGGATCTATACTGGGCAAACTAAAGCCTCGATGTCCGCTGCCAATGATTTCTGCCGGACGCCTATTTCAATAACTTGAAGAGGTTTGACAGCCGCTTTTTCAAAAAAAGCTGTCAGCACTTCACGAGTGTTGTGTTTACAGCCAATATAAAAATTCTACACACTTCTACATACATGGAAGGATTTGTAATATTAAAAAAGTAGCATAATAACAATTGAATTCCACTTATTGCGACATGAAAAACTAATTTATTGCACATCTAGAGGATGTATCAAGAGCCAGCTCAAAGTGGTCTCCAGAGAGAACATTCGACAGCCAAGTCTGGCATGATGCCATCTTTATACCGAAGGGCGTGCCAGATGAGTACAATGCTCCTAACCAAATTGCGATGGGATTTGACGGATTATGGTGCCCATAAACCAAAATGTGGTTTGTGCAGGAATGATATCTGATGTAAAACTGTTTCAGATTAGGTGCAAGGACCAAAATATTATTGAATCAGACAAACGGAAACTATTCTAACAAATTATGAAAATATCCAAAGCAGAAAAAAAAACTTTTAAAGCCTGATATAGTACATCTTTTATTATTTTTAGTAGCGAGTCTGCTTTACAATTAGCAAGTATTGTAAACCAGACAGTTGGTGAATAATAGTTCAACTGAATTATTCAAGCAAATTGTGTATGAGCTTGTTTAGCTTGCATACTTACATCAGGGCTCATTGATTTCAACAAAATAAATGCTAATGATTGTTTAATTCCGACTGCGATTGTGATTATTAGCTGTGATTAATAGTCATTAGTGCATTCCTACTCACTGTGCACACCCGGTTATTTCTTCAGCAAGCCGGATGCTTCCTCTGTGTTAGACGTAGCTCTCTGATTGGTTGATAGAGAATTCCGATACGCATATGACCATCGGTGCTGCTCATAATTGCCGGTGCACGACCGTTCGGCTGGGGGCACGCTGCAAATTGAAATGCATTTATCATGGCTTTTAACACTTCTGCCGAGGCCAAAAAGCACCATTTCCATTAGTCTTCAATTAATCATGCAGCCCTGGTGTGTGGTTTTTGTGGACAGTATGCTGCGATTTCACTGCAGGTTCTGATCCACAGAAGGTCCTGGGTGAGCTACACCCTTTCTACTTAATGGCACACCCTGCAGCTAGTTTTCACATTTACATCAAGGCTGTCGCATTAAATGCTGTTCAATGCTGCGCAAAGCACACAGATAAACACATGCTAGCATCACATCAAAAAACAGCAGTGGGTTTTAATGTATTACATCGAACCATTAAGAGAAAGAAAACATTAACTAAATAAATCAAGTGTTAGAATACACACATTCAAAGTAATTATAGGAATCCTTTATATAGTTTATAGTTATATAATTATAGGAAAAGGTTTTATAAAGGTGACTAACATTTTGCAGGCAACAGAAACATAAAAAACTAAATAAAAGAAAATAGACTTGGGTCCAATCCACATGATGGTTAGGTGCATCCGCCAAGGTATTTTAGGTTTAGGTTCCGGTTTGATGTTTCCATGTTTCCATGATATATGTATCCTTTCTTAAACAAAGATGATGTAGCGCCACCTTTGATACTTTCCGCACAAGAGCAAAGTGCATGACTCGACGAAACGGCAGAAGCATTTATAAACATGCACAAAGCTCCACAGATTATTGTCTGTATGTTTCAACTGGGAGAGCCACTCCGGCTCTTCTAGAATGGGTGAAAAATATTTGTTTCCACCCAGGTCACACTTTTCCTTTTAACCTAACATTCCATCAAGCATTTTCTTCACATGTGTTCAAACAGACTTTCTTTACACACACACAAACCAGTGTAGATCATGGATATTTTTTATATGTAGTATATTACAAAAGAGCCTCTTTACAAGTACTTTCTTTTTTTCCTGTGGCTGTTACAGTCAAAGAAACTTACCTGTTTATATAATTTCATGCGGTCATGGAGACGCCTGTAAAGATACCTGATCAACAACAGCTTTGTTTATTTTGCTGAAAAATACAGAAGTACACATTGCCAACACGCATGGGTGAAGCCACCACAATTGTTTTCGCTGAGCGCCCCCTTCCTGACACATCAAGTATAGACAATCATAAAGACGGCTTTACAATTATTACTGCGCTAGATTTTAAAAGCCTTGTTCAAAGATGGTGGCAACTTGGCAATAATGAGGCTTGAATCGGCAACCTCCTGGTTACTAGTCAAGTACCTTGATGAGCTACCAGTAAAACAGTAGCACTATGGACTAAATGCATTCCACCCAGTGTATAAGAAAATAATAATAATACAATTAGGTTAATACTGCGCTTTCTGTATCTTATGTACATAATGTCTAGCAATACAGAGTACAACAATTTCTTTTCTTTTGACATGATTGGATTGTAAATGATAAAACATTGGTTGGGCTGGTTGGGTTGATGGCTGGCTAGTTCGTTGATCAGGCAGACAAGTGTTTTATTTCTTTACTCTTTTGGTGCGAGAATGAGATCAAGCAAAACACAATTACAGGACAGAACAGAGGAAAGCGAAAGGTCATCCTCATTAACCTCCACCCTTTCTCTGACCTAAACCCCCTGAAGGACCACAGCTTACTGATGCTACACTAAATATTCTGCACATAGACACACAGAAATAATAATGTCTAACATGTCTGGCACCAACTGAAATTATCTCAAAACCAATTGTACTGTGATACATTAGTGGCTAGAACTTTGGGCTACAAAGTTTGTTAGTTCAGGCTCTGCTTGACAGTCACTGCTGTGCCCTTGACAAAAGCTCTTAACCTGGTCTGCTCCGGGTATGTTGTCTGACCCAAACTCCCAAATAATTGTCATCTCATATTTTAAATATAAAAAAACAGATGATCCACAATTACTCAATAAAAAGATAGATTTAATTAGATGATGGATGAACGGTAGATTATGGATGGATGGATAACTGTTTGACCTTTAAACAAGGCTCTTAACCCTGTCTGGTCCAGGTATGATGACTGGCTCTGTGTCAAAGGTATATTTGATTTAAAAAATTATTCGAAAACCGGTAATCCACATTTATTATGTGAATGGATAGACAGACATACAGAGGAAAAGAGAGAGGGAAGAAGGGAGGGACGAACAGACAGACAGACATGGGATGGATGGGTACCGCTACTGTTTTGCCCCAAATCAGTGTATTGGATTTTAAAAAATATTTAAAAAAAATTGTCTATCTAAAATTTTTATTTTAAAAAGCATCTTCATGTACATCCTACTTTTAAGTCAGAAATTCAATACCTATAGCCCAAACACAAAATTTCTCGGAGTCGTTAATTAATGCAGTATGAAAAAATTCCAACTGTCTGTAAATGTCCAAAATAAATGTGACAAAAAAGGTATAAATCATGCAGAATCGCAGAGTCTTGAGGGAAAGCCATGTGGGTCGAAGTGATAATCGAGCGACACCGAGCCAGTGTGAAGACCAGGCCAGTCGATTTGGTGCCTCAGCCCTAGGCCATAAATCTGAACAGTCCTTGGAGGAGAACTAATGAATGGGTGGAAGCCCAGGTACGATTCGACGAGCCATAGATCAGCTCTCAGAGGGCATTGGTATAGTCATTGGGAGAAAGCCATATCTCACGCACCAGACATGCGTGCATCGTCTGCAGTATTTTCCTTCTGTATTATTTGTGCTCCATATTAGTCGCAGGTCTGTGAGGAAAACATCAAGGGAATAAAACACAAAAAGTAATCCTTTGGCTTGTCAGTGCTAGGCAAATCTGTGAGCATTAAAAATTAATGAGGTCGTAATGTTTAGTGCATTACAGCTCATGTATTAAATGTTGTCTTGTAAGAAAACATCCCAGAGCCCATTTGTGAAACTTAGATCTGTAATTCGATGGGTGTGTGTGCACTGTTGGCATCTACTCGATAATAAAGCGACGTTCTGCGACTGACCTAGGCATCGGTACACATTATCTATACACAAAAAGCAACAACGACAATCCGACAGGTCACAGTGAAGACAACAGCAAGTCTTTCAATAATCTATGAAAATTTAAATTTTTAAAAACATTTTATTTTCTGGGATGTAATGATACACATAAAGCAACATCCCTTAGTGGTTCACGTACTGGACAAGTAATCATAAGGATGCCAGTTCAAAACTCACCACTTCCAAGTTGCTCTCTTCAGTCATAACTGAATGTGTTAAATGCTGAAAATGAGAAAAATGGTTAATAAGTGTTTTATCTAAACAAAATTAGAACTCAATGTTTAATTTTAACAGCAGGAGGCGCTTGTTCTATTTTTTTTAAACAAAACATGAATCGAGTGTTTTAGCATAGTATGCAACTTCCGCGAATAAAAGGACATTTATTGTTTAGATGAAAACAAAGTACTTTATGTGCCTTCAAATAGCTAATAACAAATAATTTGTCGTCAGTTTCATGTTTTAAAAAACCATATTGTGAACGCAATATTGTAATTTGCATTGTATTGGTTATTGTAATAATGACTTATTATTTAACTAATACTATAGAAATACTTTGTTACAAATAAGTAGTACATAAATAGAAATGTCCTGACCAATTGAAGAAGAGCAAAATAAATGAACCAACTAGCAAATTGAGAGATCCGGCGAAGAACATAGGGAAGTCGAATATGGCCCTTGACCTTTTGGCAAATGCCTGTACAGAATAAATGATGCGGCATAGCAATGTGTAAACCGGATCCAAAATGCAGAGGTGTAAAGATTCAGAATGTGTGAGGATTAGTAATTAGTCACTGAGTGAGTGAAGGAATATATATATATATATATATATATATATATATATATATACACACACACACACACACGCACACACACACCCACACCCACACCCACAGACAGACACAGACAGACAGAGAGAGAGAGAGAGAGAGAGAGAGAAAAAAGGAGGGAGGGAGGAAGAGAGAAACCATTTTAAAAGACAAATGTCCCACAGCTGTCTCACAATTAAATATATATTTATTATTACAATATCAAGATTGGGTGCAACTTTTTTCTATTTGACCAGTTACAATATGCTAACACTGAATTAATAATGTACCAGTTTTATCTATGTTGATGTTCAAGTATTCACGCACCCATCTAAACGATGGGAATCAGGTGTTCCTCATGTGTATTAAATGAAGCACCTCGGCATGCAAATTGTGTTTATAAGCATTCATGAAAGAATGTGTCGCTCTGAGGAACTCTGTGAATTCCAGAATGGAACTGTGATAAGATTTTACCTCGACAACTTAATCCCCAACAAGTCGTGAACATTCCTCCACTCCTAAATATTCCTGCACCTCAACCAGATAGAAAGATTTGGGGATAAATTAGAACAGAGACTAAGAAATAGGCCTTCGTGTACCAACATCAGTATGTGACCTAACAAATGCACTGGAAGACTGGTCAAAACGTTGTGGACAGATGTCCCAGGACAGGCTGATCCAGCTGCAAAGGCTGGACCAACATATTGAAGCCTCTGGATTAAGAATCGGATGTGACCATTTCATTTATCATTCATAACTGTCAGCATTTGACAAATGACAGTGTTTGGAAACACTGAATTGCTGTACTCTCGGTATGGTGTCAGAGTTTGTCTGGAGTGCACTGGTAATGCTGGCTAAACACATTACAAGAGACAAAATTGCAGATGGCTAGTCAACTGCAGAAAGTTTTCCTCCAGCTTGCTATTTTACACAAAGAGATAATGGAGTAAAAGGATTTTCTAAAGTTCAACAATCTACATACTTGCCAGTGATCTCAGAAAACACTCAACCTAACACCAGGTGGACAAAGGACATAATTGAAAGGCATGTCTTGATTTGTTCTACCTGGTAAAGGTTTTGCTCAAACAGCCAGGAGGGTTTGTTGAGAATTTCCCAGCAGGTTGATAGCACAGGCAGCGCCAATCACAAGAGTCTCCAAGGAGCAGGCAATTTACTAGGTTTTCTTTGCAGCGGGTGATTACTCTCTGTTTGGCTTTGTATCAGCTACTCTGTTAAATTGCCTCGATCCAGTGATGTCCACGACCGGTCATTTCTTGTCTACCTTTAATATGAGAAGTGTAGTACAAAAAGCTAAAGATTTTTTTTTTAATGAAATGAGGCATGAGTTGCCGATCATTAGTGTGGTTATAATATGGCTGGCAGTTTTTTAATGATGCACAGCAGGCATTGTACAAATCAAAAGAGCGGCTTTATGGTTCCAAACATTAGTGGGATTTTAAAATCAAATAGGGTTGTGTTAAACAGAGATAAAACACAGCGCATGGTCCGAATTTAAATATATTTGCAGCAGACACAGCATTATGAATGTACCTTGTGTAGTGCATATTTCAATGACATGAAAAATGTTTTCCCTACACTGTCAGCCTTAACATATACCCTATTTGTAAAACCATCCCTTTATATAATTAAAAAGTATTCACACATGTATCACAGTCTAAATTTGTGATTGAACTATAGACCATTGTAACAAAGCTAAATGATGAATGATAAAATAAATGATTTACAATAAAAGACAAATAATCCCAACTTATATTTTTATTATATCTCACCTGTTAATTTCTGTGATTATCTGTTATTTATCTTAATTACGAGTGCAAATCAAAACAGACCATTTTAGATCAAGTTAGTCAATCGTATGTCCATGTATACTAACAAGCCACAGTCCCAATCGGTCATCCGTAATTTAGGTACGTACAAGATAAAGCATAAAGGTGATCTTAATGCAATTCACATTTAGCCTTGAAGGAAAAGGGTGAATAGAGGAAAAAGGAACACTAGAAACAAATAAGGTATATTTAATTGAATAGACGGTACTCTGCACGAGCACTTTGCTTGCTCAGCTGGGCAAATCCTATTAGCCGCCAGCGAGATCTAATCACTTTGCATAAAATTATTAAAAAACCTTAGTGAATCACTCTATTCCAGCCAGTTAAAGGTGACACCCGCTATTATAAGTAGACGAAGGCAGCTTCTTCACACACACACACACACACACACACACACACACACACACACACACACACACACACACACACACACACACAC